>JAPMOR010087620.1:325282-337665 GCA_026543865.1 Argiope aurantia
ATATTCGAGGTTGAAAAAAGATAAAAGAAATGTAGGATGAACATATGATTAAATACCACACTATTTTTCAAATTATAATATGCAATAGATTAAGATATGTTTCGAGTTATGATGGGATATAAATTGCCTGAAATGACAATTAATCAATGAATTCAATGAAGAATTTAAAAACTAATTAAATGACAGTTTTAAGTTCATTGATCTCCTATAAAGCAGCGCACAAAAATTCGTATTATTCTTAGTAGATACATTTTTTCTTTATTAGTTATTGCAATTAAGAAAAAGATTGCTAAAAGTATATTCAGTCATAATATAATAAATTTGTTCAATGATTTTTAAGATAAAAATTGTCAGTTCACACACACCAGCACAATCTCATGACGCATATCTGTTGAAGTGTCTGTTTTACATTTTATATTTTACTAGCTGCCTTTAGTGACCAGCCGGTTCGCCAGTATTACCGCTAGCTACAATTTTCAATTAAATATTTTAAGTAACTGGTCTCTTAATAGATTCTCAAACAAAACATTTTTAATCTTCCAATTTTGATAGTCATACCAAACATATACTGTTGTTTAGATAGTTTCGTTCAATTTCCTATATATATTTTGCTAATTTGTTGTCATTTCCGGTAAAACTTCAACTTTAATTTAAAGTGGAAATGATGAAATTGCAATTAATATAAAGATATTTTTTAATAAAACCAAGCGTTTTATTTTATTTATTATCTTTATTGTTATTATTATTGAATATGAGTATTGCAAACAGAATCGCTCGGTATTTAAGTCTTATGTGAGCTACGAAATATTTGACATAATTTATGTAATATCTCAAAGAATACTTCAACAAAAATTTCTCAAATACAGTAAAAAATTCAGTTTTTAGTTTTGCCTTCAAAAGCATTGAAATGAAATCAATAATAATATTTTGTTCCGGCCTATAAATATATTTCAAAAATTATGAAGTCTAAATTTAATGCAGTAAGGTATCATATTCAGAGAAATATTCTGGGCACACAAAATTTCAAATAAATGAATGAATGTTTCTATTCTCCACGATCAACTAAGACTTATTTATAAAGATTTGAATGTTAAAAATTTAGAAAAACTCAACATTTTCATAATCTTATACCAATTAATCTTGAGAAACCTGCGCGCTGATTGGCGTATTTTCTTTGAAACGATCGATGGAAAATCTAAAATTATCCTTTTTTTATTGAATAGTGATATTCACATTTTCACAAATCAGTCAGTTTAAGTGATTGATTTAGTTGATTGGAAATTAACTCTTTTTATTTAAAATATTAGCGTTTCAAGAACATTTTGTTATTCGTAATTTCCACAGCAGAAGCTTAATGTAAAATCAAAAATTCGTTATTTATTAGAGCATTTATTGAATCAAGTTACATAAAATATAATCATTTTCCATTTAGACCATTTTAACAGATCTTTGTCTTACTAAAGGTTTACAAATTAGCTGTGTGGCCCTGATGTGAATGGATATCCTGTTCATATTAAACAAAACTTGCCTTAAAATAAAACTGATTTATTGGATTAATAATATAGAGAGTGTAAAAGATCATAAAATAATTTTTCTTGAATTTATTTTTTAGAAAAAAGAATATTTCATATTTGTTTCATTTCCTACAGACACGTGCCGAAAGTTATATTTTTTCAGATTTCATTTCCAAAATGATTTAATTTATTTTTAATTGGAGCTTTAATCAATGTGATGGCAACACTTTGAAAAAAGCTAATTTTTCCCCATGAATGAGAAACGTGATCGTGTAGCTTAAATTTTATTTTTATTTTATACGAAAAAAATTATTGAAAAACCTAGTTAAAATATTTATTTAAAAATTCCTTAAAAATAGAAATTTAATTTTAAGATTAAAACAGTAGTATCATTTAAAAGATAAATTTTTGATCTTTAACTTCATGTAAAAATCTTTTTTGTGCGGTAATAGTTTCGGAAGTTATAACAGAAACACGCCAAAATTTCCCTTAATTTTTAAATAAATAAATTTCTATTTAAAAATTCGAAAAAATAACCCCCAGGTGCACATTCCCGGCCTCCAAGGTATACACGTGCCAAATTTGGTAGCTGTAGGTTGAATGGTCTGGCCTGTAGAGCGCTAACACACACACATACGCACACACATTGAGCTTTATTATAAATATAGATTAATTTCTGTGAAGTTTTTTATGAAAACTTAACTTTTTTCTAAAAGATGAAAATCATGCATTAAAAGGCATTATTCAATACTTACGCCCTCTCATTAAGAGTGTGACGGACTAAGGTACCAAACACTTCAATCATTACATCCTCATAATAAAGCTTGTTTAACAGCTCCATTAAAGAGTGAGTAGCTTCCATATCAACGAGGGCGAAGATGACGATAAAGCCATCAATTTCATTCAAGAGCCTTTCGCCCTCAATTCTTTCGAGTGTAGTCTATGAAAAAAAGACAAAAATGAGATTTTAGATACTGAAAATCAACAACTTAAAAGAACAAAATACTAATTTTATTGCCACAAAATCATTTTTTACTAATACTTTAATCTCAACACCATGCAATACATTTTGATGTTAATACTTTAAGTTGAGCCATGGCTAACTAATTTGAATCGAAAAAAGAAAAATATGTATCTATTGGGGTTGCTATCACTCATTTTTCAAAAATGAGGGGCCTATCTTCGATTTGCAAAAGAAATAATGTATCTAACCGGGTTTTCTGCTGCAGGCTTTATTTTCGAATTAATTAAGCTATTAATCCCAAAAGTTCTACTGAGAAACTCCCCCTATTAAAGTCCAAGTTAGAATTCTACCAAAAGAATTCCAAATGATTTCCAAAGTGATTTTGGTCACTTTTTTTCCTGATTTCTTGATGAATGAATCGGAAGAGATATGTTTAACAAGAAGAGATAGTTATATGAAACGCTCGGAACACTAGTTCTGCGAAATGTTATTTTTGCATAATCTCATTCAAATAATGTATAATGAAGATGCATTTGACAAATTTTCGAATGAAGCATTTATTTTTTGATTTCAGGGATTATTCAAATGATTTATGAAAGAAGTTTCATACATGCAACTGTAATTTTAATTGATTTTGTGAATTACTTTGGTAATTAAACATTTTGTTTAATTTGAAACTGTAATTTAGTACATAATAAATGTCATGAAATACATTCAGAATGTAGTTTCAAAAATTTATTCATTGGCATTAGTAAGAACTTAAATTAAGAAAAATCAGGCTTCCTAATGATATGGAACTTGTGAATATGATTTTTTAATAGCTTTGGTGAGTGACGTGGTAATGGAAGTAATTTGAGACAAAATGAATCCCACACGTTTCAATAGCATTGCCACGAAGCAGTCTGACTTTTATAATAGCAAAACATTATTACTTCAAACTCAATAATGCATTTCGAGTCGTTGATGAACCAGAAAGCTACTCCAGAAAGTTATGTGTATACATAGATAAAAATGTATTATACATTAAATGTTTGTAATATCTACTCTTTTGAACGTAATTATTTTCTTGTTCCTCAGAAGGTTTATTCTGTGCAGTATTTTATATATTTCTTATGTTTATTCATCTATGATTTACTATTCATCTATATTTATTTATGATTCCCTCACATAAGCAAGATTAATTCTTTTGCATAAAAACACAAAATGATAAAATACCAGATAACATAATTCGTATACATATTTCATACAATATTTATAAAGAAAAAATACTTACACTTCCAGCTGTGTCGAGGAATGTAAGGTTGTATGTTTGACCCTTTATCATCAACTGCTTATAGTGAAGCTCTGTCTCGCTCCTGAAGCAGTTTTTTACAAGCCGCTTTGTAAGAAAGCGGATCGCCAGAGCTAAAAAAAAGAATATATATATATATATATATATATATATATATATATATATATATATAAGTCACTAAATTGAATGCTCGCAGATAAGCAAGAAAAATGATTGGAATATTTTCATAAAGTAATTTAGAGGTTTTATTGAAGTAAAATTCATGTAGAAATATTTATTTTTTTTCCGAATTTTCAGACAGAATTAAGAAAATGATCATATCGTTGATGATCATATAGTTCTATTTTATGCAAATACCAAAGATAATAAAATTACATTTTATAATATAATTATTTATTAGATTATTCTTATTAGAGCAGGTAAACGCCACATAAATTCGATTGTGATCAATTCAAAACATTGTAAAGGCTCCATTAAACATTAAAATTACTTCAAAGAAAAATTTAAAAATATATATATTGGCTTATTCATATTTAAAGTTGTCTTTTATTTGAATATTTGCCGTTGATTTAAAACTGATGGTTTTTGAATTCATTGGAAGTGTTTTCCCCAAAACCTTTTTGCCTAATCCCTCATGAATGTGTTGCATTCTTCCCACGAATAAAATTGTAGACAAAGGGTAAGACCTCGATTGACTTGCCCAGCAATGGAGAAAATATAAATCTTTTATAATCTATCTATAATCTAAAATTATGAAATATAAATCTTCCATGTGAATTTGATGCATTTTTTGCATATTTTTTCCAGCCGATTGAATAAGGCCGCGGTGGCCTGGTGGTAAGGTCTCGGCTTCGGAACCGAAGAGTTTCAGGTTCGAGACCCGATTCCACCGAAGAACCGTCGTGTAAGAAAGACTGTTGCACGTTAAATCCATCAAGACCAAACGTCCTTCCGCTGGTGCGGCGTGGTGTGGAGAGGGGGTGCCAGCTCAGGTGTCGTCCTCGTCATCTGACCGCGGTTCAAAATTACGAGGTCCGTCCCAAAATAGCCCTAGTGTTGCTTCAAACGGGACGTTAATATAACTAAACCAAACCAAACCGCTCCGTCCCCCCTTCTTTTCTTTTCATTCATTAGCAAATTGAGGTTTCAAATCAAACCCTCTAATCCCAATTTCGAATTTCTATATTTCATTACTTCTACCTCAGAGGAAAGAAAAGTGTGCTAAAAGATACTTTTCGCATGTGGTTTTAATTCTGTTACCTGTTCTGTTAATTCTGTTATGTTCTGTTTTTTAAAGTTTTCCTATGGTTGAAATGATTATAACACGTCTTCCTTTATATCAATATTTTTTACTAGAAACCTCAGCATTACAAATTTTCTTTTCATTAGTATTATAATAATTATAATTTGAAATGGTTTTTCTGAAACATAGATGCACCGAAACGATGTTATAAATTTACACCTTTCCTACAAAATTTACAAATTAATACGCATTTGAAAAAATTCATTTGAGTATAATATTTTTGTCTTAATTGCTTTATCTTTTCCCTGGAAATTTAATTTAAGGTAACTTTTGTGTTAAAATAAAAGTATGGAAAGTTGAATATTTTGTAAGAAAGTGCTTAATTTTCCATATGACTGAAAGTTAAAAGGCCGATTATTTAATGAGGGAAAAAAATGTAATGTTTTTAATGACTTACTAGAATGGATATAATCTAATAATTCTTTGACAAGCTTATACAAATATATTCCTACATTTGGAATACAATGATTTGCATATAGGCTTCAAATGTTACGAAGTACGTAAAATTTTAAATACCCTCTTAGTGGATCCGATGCCTTTAAATAAAGATGAATGATATATTTCAGATTTTAGCTCAATATTATTTAGGAATTTTATATCAATTCTCTGAAAATTTCAACTGATGGTGCAAATATTTAGAGAAATAGGTAAAAATGTTAAAATTTATCATGACCATGCCTCTTTTGGCTGAATATTTTATATTTAACCACTTAAATATAATTAGTTTTTCGCCAAGAAATAAAATAAACCTTTTTATGGGAACAACGTTATTTGCCCGATACCAACCAATCGTTATTATTATTTTTTTTAATTTTCTGGTATTATATATTTTTGTCAATAGCGGACTGTGTTTGATGAGAAAATTTTTTTCCAAAGATTATTAAACTCAATTTATGGTAACATTAATTTTGATAGATTATGAACCTTTCTGTTCATTCTGATATATTTTATTCAGAATGAACATAAAAGTACCTTATTTTATTATGAATGGCAAAGAGTTTAAAATGTTCAGAAAGAAATGTTTAAGATTTGCGATAGACATATTTCGAAAGGAGATCAAGAGAAAATTGAATATAAACCAAAATTAATGGTAAATTAAGTAATAACCAGAACACGTTTGAATCAGCTGAGTAATTTTCTTGCACGATTTTTTTTATTTATTTATTCATTTATTATTATTATTATTATTATTATTGTACTGATATTCTTTAACATACTTTTATTCTCATCCTAATTAAAAGAATCCTCATTATAACTTGGCAAATAATCTATTTCAAGATATTTTGCCCTGGGATCTAGATATAATTTATTTAATTTATGTTTTATTCTGAAGTCAAACTTATTATTTTTTGTATATTTAATCAAATACTGAATAAATTCCAACATGAGGTAATACATATTTTAATTAAAAAGATTTAAAAATAATTCAGTTCCTAATTCTTTTGAAAGCATTTTCACTATGTATATAATTCGCGCTATTGCAAACAATTATCATGCTAATATTTAATAAAAGGTTATGTTTTGACTTGTGCATATTAGGCTATCATAGTGAAAATATGTAGATATAAGCCGTTTTTATGAATAATCTTTTTTTCGATATCTTAACCCGATTACGCATTTCCAAAATCATATCTGCAGTAAAATGAAAATTCAATAGCATTTTATTTAAATTATTATATATTTTTTCGATATTTTTACATTTATAACCTCAATTTTTTCGGGAAAGTTGGTTTCTTTAGTAACTTTAGGCAAATTATAAGTACATTCGTTTTTTCTTGGATATAATACAATATTTCGTTATATAAACTCTAAAATTGTCAATTTAGCTATTCAACTATTTGATTTATCACTATATAGGTTCTAAGTTGGATAGCACATATTTCCAATTTTACAACGGATCTCCATATATCTTATTTTTAACAAAGACGTCAATAAACACTCTTTTATCAAAAGGTTGTTTACGGTAGTGCTCACTTTTGTGGACCATTTTTTACACACCCATACGGCAATTCCCACCTGTTTAGGTTTTCAACATTCCATAGTTTATTGAGTACAACGATAACTGTTTAGGAGGAACGTTATCACAAATATTTTGAATTTACTATTAAATGTTCTTCTATAGATATATCACTGCAAATTTTCACATTTTATTCATTTAGCCCTTAATATTGCCAATTAGATTTATATGTTATACAAAGTGGAAAATACGAAAATTCTAAAATTATTTAAGAATATAAAAAATATAATTAATAATAATACAAATGGCGTATCTTTTATTAATTCTTTTCACAGTGCTATACTTAAACGAATCACTTGAAATATTATTTTTTACCAAAACTAACATTTATAAAACCAAGCAATTTCCTATTCTTGAAGGGTGGTCGTTTCGACGTACACTGCAACCTGCCTGATTAGAATTAGAATTTATTCCAGTATATATACATATATAGTTCCGAAAAAGTTACTTTTTTGAAAAAATACTTTTTAAGAGAACAAATTTAGATATCGTAAATAGGAATCTTAATTTTATTAAGTAGTTGTAGAGAATTATTATTTAGAATTAGAATTAGTTGCAATATATATTAAGTATCTCATACGTCGCATTTTTCAAATAGTTTCCTAACTATTTTAAAGTTCTCCTGAAAGATTTAATAGAATAAGGACTCTCATCAATAAAATTTAAAAAAATAAATTAAAAATAAGAAGATCAAAAAACTTTTCATTATTTCTATTAAAAAAGTAAACAAATTTTTGAGAATTTTTTTCAAAGAGTTAATTAAGCGACGAAATTCAAAACCATAATTTTATTGAGCATTAAGAAAAGTTAGATAAGGAAATATTAAAAATTATACGAAAAGAAGCGTTTTGGTTTAAATTTTTTCTTATATTTTTAAATTTTAATTTTTGAACATGATAATTATTTTTAAAATATCTATTTATATCTCATTAACATCAAATTACTGCAAAACAAAGCACTTTTTTTCCAAACTGTTAAAAAAAACATTCTTTAATGCTTTGTCCTTATAAAAACACCAAAACAGTTTTATTACACAGATGGATTTTTTTTTCGAAATTTAAAATATGATGTGAATTTCATTTAAACTATAAAACATTTAAACGATATGTAGAAACAGCCAAGTGGATAAAAATAAAAATCATTAATAACATATACTCAAGATTCCATTTCCTGGTAGTACTAATAATAAACAAAATTATGATCACTCACGAATTTTGAAAGGTGGAATTTATTAGTAAAATATTTAAAAAGTCATCAAAACTTCAGTCTCACTGAAAATAACAAATTAATACAGTTATAATAATATTATTATTTTTCTTAATTAGATACCTGTAATTATTTATTATAGAATTCTAATCGAATTGAAATTATAAACAAAATAAGTTGACATTATGCAAATGAAAGTATAGCAATATTAATAAATTTATATGATTGAAATCATGCGTACTAAATCATAATACATATTAAAATTATGAGTTTATGGACAATTATATATTAGGATTTATCATAGATAATAATTGCACTGGGGTTCTTTAAACATATTTCAAAATATATGAAAAAATTTCGATTAAAAAGGAAAATTCTACAAGTAAAGCTTCATAAAAACTTTAATTTAACTTACTGTTTAAAAAAAGCAGAAATTTTTTTCTTAACGTTAAGAAAGTTACGACGGAACGAATGGTAAAATAGAAAAATTGGTTTCAATTTCATTTCAATAAGAATGTATTGTTACAAATTATTTTTTAAATTAATTTTGAACTGTTTATAAAATTTGAAGAAAAATTGTCCCGAAAACAAAACTTTTGTCTCTGGAAAGTTTATCTTTTGAATTTCAACGCAAATGAAAAATTGCCAATAAACTTTTTCCATTGATTAAAATTTAAATTAAAATTTAATAAATAAAAAAATTAACAATTTTGAAAAGGATTTTCCTTATTGAATATCTACTTCTCAAGAAGTAATTAAGTGCCAAATTTTATAAATCTAGGACCAGAGGTTTACGTGTAGTTAATTTTTGGTGATTTTTGCTTCTCGGAATTTACAAAAAAAGTATCTAACAGTATGACTGTAATATAAATGTATTACAATTTTTAATCCAAAAGCTGTAATATAAATTTATATAATGAATTCTTAAGGCAAAATTTCAATTAACTGCTTTTTAACTTTTTTAGTAAGTAATAAGTTGCAAAAGCTTGAGAAAATTTTTAAGTGATGTTTGTAATCAACACAAGAGAGCATTGCAATACCTTTTTAACCGTTGCTTTTCTTTATTTTTCTGAAAATTATTCAAGGAATTCATAATATACTGTTTCTCCTATAGGAATTACAAATAATATAACACTTACATGTAATTAATTATTTACTATTTATATTCCCATTTTCCTAAAAAGGATTTTATTTACCATTTTTTATATTAGTATGTCATATATACGAATAAATATGACAAATAAATTCATATTAAGAGTGCCACAAGCATTTTTAAAATAAAGAACAAAAGAAAAATGTTTCATTTTAAAAGAACACATTTCTGTATCTAATCACAAAATATTTTCATTGAACACTTATAAAGAAAATTTTAGAGAAAAAAAATGGATTCTTATTTAAGAAGTATATTGGAAATGAATTTTCTAAGTCTATTTCTTGATCTAAATAAAATAATTTCTGGAAAATGTATCTGGCGGAACCTAGAATCAAGTATCGCCTCTCCGTTATTAGGTTACAAAATATATTAATATATATGAAGACTGATATGAATCTCATAATATGTTGAACTCGGACAGAATTTCGATATTTCTCCTTCCCGTTTGTAAATCATAACTAATTTATAATTTTCAAATTAAATTTTGAATCGCATTAACATTTTAATGCGTTTCAAATTAGAAACCAAAACTTAATTTTTAAATAATGAAACACGAAATTCCTTGCAAGCGTTTATGCCGTACTTGGAAAAAAAATGAAAAAGAAAATTGTAGCATTCTTACATCAAAAATGAAATTTTAACAAACAGTCTTGATTTCGTAACAGAAAACCTACCAAGGCATTCATGTTATGGATGACTTTTGATGCAAAGTAGTTATTTATTTTAAAAATAAATAAATAAAATAAATTTCTTTTTTTTTGTTATCTTTTTGAAAGCGTTAGACGTATTTTAAGATTGTTTAATAGTAACTTTGTATGGCATAAAATGTTCAAAATTATTTGGCTTTATTAATGAATCAAAGTTCTTAAATTATTATTAAGATAAATAAAATCTTGTGAGAAGACTTTTTTCCATTAAGTTTCCGAAAACCGCATGAAAAACTTCCTACTTAAATCGTTTGAACGATAAGGAGTTCATTTATGAGCGCTAAGTGCTTTTAGGGGGTTTTCTTCCACCTTCTAGTCTTATCTTATCATAAAGTAATCTATCATTGCCAAAATAAGTCATTAACGGAGGGGGACGGTAAAGACGAAAACACACGTCGTCGCCCTTTTCGATGGTTCAATTCAAAGTAGGAAAAAACCGTTTGCGCCCCTCTTAAAAGCAACTGAACAGGTCGTGAACAGATCGTCTTGGAGCGGACTTGCTTTGCAGAAAAACACGTCTCCGGCGCTTGGAGGGTTAATAGAGATAACCGAGTTTCCCTTGCCTTCACATTAATACAGAAATCTCATTTATTATTTTATTTTAGAAGCATAAAAATATAAAGAATTTTGTTTGTGAAAATATCATATAAACCCTAAATAATCATCAATATAATAACAAAATATTAAAAATGAAATTATATAGTGCACACAGTTATTCTGACCATTTTTCTGCAGAAACCTCAGCTATTGAATTTAATTTGGCAAGAATTGTCAATGGTATATGTTATTCTTAAATGCTAGAAAGTCTGACTGAACTAGATTATTAAATTAAAAATAAAGTATTGTTGTTGTTTCTAATGGCACTTGCTATGGACAAGCTCGCTGATTAAATCAGCGATTTTAAGCCGAGGGTGCGTCTCCTGTTTTTTTTTTTTTTTTTTTTTTTTTTTTTTGTAGCGCTATTTGGGGCTAAGCGTACATCTTAGCTACTCGCGTATCACATTCGCTTACACAGCCCGTTTTTACAGGGAGGAAGGGGGGTACATGCACACATCTCACAGATAGAACAATCATGCAATTGTACTGCAATTGTATTGTAATTGAAAAATGCAATTCAAAATAAAATCAAAAGTACAAAATATAAATCTTGGCTTTCACCCGTTGAGTCAGTTTATGGAGGCTTTTTTTTAAAACACTAATCACTTTTTGAAGAATCACAAAATGTAATTTGGCACTGGAGAATAAATCAGGTGACGGAAGGTGACTATTATTTTGTGATGAAAACGACACAAACACAAAAACAACATGCCCGAAATTTGGATTTTTCAATTTCGCACAGACAAGGGCTGGAACTTTTTGAAGAAATGATAAGGAACACAAACACGAAGGTATTGAGCAGCAAAGCAGAAATGTCGGAAGAGGACACAGGTTACGGAAGGCAGTGAAGGAAGCCAAGGTAATTCAAAGAGAACTGTACCCTGGTATACGGATGAGCCAGGGATGTACCCTGGTATACGCAGAGAATATCGCATCGGCTGGCGTGTAACTTAACGACGTGGAGCGTCGTGGCTGAATCAGAAGGCAGCGAAGACGGTACGCCACGGAAAACAGAGCGGCCGAGCCTGTACGGAACCATTTTCAGAACAATGATGAGCCAGGGAGCCATACTGCAATGTCGAATTGTCTCCCCTCCCGTGAATTTAAATTTAAATTCTTTTGACAATTTTGGCACAGATAAATCCTGTCGACTAATTAAAATGTAAAGAATAATTTTTGAAGCAGAATCGTTACCGAAGTCAGAAAAGAAGACTGAATTTTTATCATCGTTTTATTCTCCCATAGGAGGCATGATTTATTTACAAACAGAATCGACGAGCACACACACAATACAGAACGGCACAAAACGAAATGAGGGAAAGCTGATGAAAATTTAATCCCCGTGTATATATACCATGAGATTTTGATAGGGATTTCTCCACACGCGTCGAAGCAGGTAAGGGAATCATAGGGATCTTTTAAAAGAATTTATTTCATTCAGCAATTTTCTATCCCTTCTCTCAGAGAGTGGTAACCGCTGACAAAAGCATTTTCACAAAGCTTCTCTTGAATTAATTAAATTGAAAAAGTGGAATGGCATCAGGAAATAAGAGAATATTTTAGAATGAAGTTAATATGGGCTGAATTAAACTGAAAGTTAGGAAATTAATTAAGTTTAAATTAGATTTTAA
>JAPMOR010087620.1:337765-357900 GCA_026543865.1 Argiope aurantia
TATATATATATATATATATATATATATATATATATATATATATATAGTGTAGTGGTATTTATATTGTTTAAAGCAAACATATATTCATATATATAAGTCTTAAATAATGGCATCATTAGTAAATAAAGAGAATGATAGTGAAAAACTAAACTCAAGTAATTACGCAAACTGTAAACTCAAAATTGAGGTGTTTTCAATAAAGAAGATCTATATGATCTTTTTACAAAAGAAACGCCGGAAGAGAATCCCGAAGATTAGTAGGAACATGATAAAAAAAAAACTTGAGATATCGAAAATTTGTCAACTGAAGATTATCCATATGAAACAAATTATCCATATGAGACCCGAATAGAGAAAATTAATGAAAGATCAAATGGAACTAATTAATTATTTTTACTAAGAATGTAGTGTAAAACTCGAAGAAGGTAGTAGTATAAACAATCATATGATGAAGTTAATGGAGTTAATCGATTAGCTCCCTCTATCGGTGAAAACACAAGCGATTCACACATTCCGAAGTTACTCCTATACTCATTACCTCAAAGTGATGATATTTTATCAACTGCTCTTGAAACAATACCACAAAATAAATTTAGTGTTGATTTCATCAACAATAAAAAAATCAACGAATATACACTCGTGCTGGAGATACTGAAAAACGAAATTGGAAACAGCGCATTCAAAACAAAAATAAAATACATGTATCGAATTACGAAAATAATTCGATACATGTTATTTTATTTTAAGAAAAATTCTCTCAGAAACTAGTTTACCTAATAAATTCTGAGGTGAAGCAATACATTCAGAAACTTACTTGCAAACTCGTCTCCCAACTTAACAAAAATAAATTTCGTATCATGGACAAAACAATAACCAGATTCCTCACAAATTAAAAGTTTTTCTTTTAATGTAAAGCTTTCGCTTACGAGCTGAAACAGAAATGCCAAAAGATAGACGACAAAGCAGTCGAAGGTGCATTCTTGGGAAACGACAATAGAAAACAAAAGAATACCAAAGAATACAGAAAAAATTTGTAAGGAACTAATATAATGATAAACCGAATTATGAAATTTATTAAAAATTCCTTTTCATATACTGCGAAAGATCTTCAAGACAAGGATTAACCTGTAATAAAGATTTTTATTCTTGAATTGCAATATAAAACGAATGGATAAGAACCAAATGAAAAGTCAGAATTTAATCCACGTACAGTTGAAGTAGCTGAAGTTCAAGAACATAATTCGCAACAGAATCCGATCAATCCAGATGATTTCATAGAAAAAAAAGGAATACCTTCTGGAAGATTTGCATTCATACAAATTCGGAAAGAATTAACGAATCAAAAGAATACGATGATAATGAGGAAATAGAAAATCCACATGAAAAGGAAAAATATATATATATATATCGAAGCAACAAACGAAAAAATGATGCCCATTCGAAAGAATCAATTAGTGACTCCCCTATTGTGAAGGGAAGTAATCAGATATTACTAGACTTTCAAAGCCAAATACGACTCTAAAGGAAAGTTGAAAGATGTAAAGCAAGAGCAGTCGCAAAAGATTTCTCATAAAAACTTTTGCATCTGAATCGAACATAGATGCAAATATTTAATTCAGAAATGAAAATTTATTCAGAATTGAAAATCTGTCATTGGCAAGTGTTTGTATAATAGTATATCATCCAACGAAAATGATATGAAAGAAAATAAACAAGAATAAATTAAATTAAATTAAAATTAAATTGAATGAAATTAAAATGAACAAGAATAGGAATTTGCTAAGTGTTCCTATTCTTGTTCATTTTAATTGGTCGACAATAGCAATTAAACTTAATAGAGATGGGAATTAAAATTTGGAACATTCAGCGTTTAAGATATCTTAGAAAAGTAGCAGAATACCGAACTAGAAAATAAAAAAGAAAATTGAAGGTTTATTTATGCATTCCAAACGAAAGGCACGATTTAGTAACAAGGAGTATTTTGAATCGTAATGCTAGCCTAGTTGTCAATTTAATTATAAGTTTTACGCAAACGTTATAATTAGGTAATTAAGGTAGAACTGAAATGCCAAAATTTATTTAGAAATGAATTTTATTTCACCCTCCTTTTTTTAAAATAAATCTCATAATTCGTTAAACCATTTATTATATTCACAAATGCTGAATATATATTGAATATCAAATATATATTTTGCTTCTCAAAATAATACTCCCATAAGTGAGACAGAAAATGAATAAATCAATCACGACTCTTTACTCACAACAACTCCCTTGAGTAGAGAAACGCTGGTGAAAAGGGGATTAAAGTCGATGCAACTTCTTCTAAAGGCATTAAAAATTTTATAACCTACAGAAAAGCTTTTCATGATTGCTTTTAATCTCATCAGTGAAATTAAGCACAGACTAAATATTTACGAACTGTAGTCATTAATTCTATTTGAAGCACACGTGCGAAACAAAAGTATAGTATAAGTTTTCAGATTCATTTTAAAGCACTGCAATTAAAAAAACTTTATTATTTACAAGCTAACATCAAGGTGAATCAAAAATTAAGGTACATTTATCTCTTCTCACTATTCCAAGATCATCTCTTAAGCATACGAGAATGGATGATTTCATTTGATTCGTCTCAAAAGTTAAAACAGCGGCAAAGAGCGCAGTAATGAAAAGAACACACGCTTAAGGCCGGGATAGTCTGGTTTTTAGGGCGTTGGATTCGCGGCCCTTTTGTTGCGAGTTCCCCAGACTCCCCTAATGTATGGTTGCTGGAGCGCGTATAAATCTGTCGTGGTTACAAAGTCCTCCATGTATAGAGTAATACCACTGGGGGTACTGGATCAGGTGTGGTTGTTTTCTGATTCAGGTCTAAATTATGATCTGTAGTTGAGTGAAGGAAATGCATGAACGAAGTCCGTCCCGTTAAAAGGATTGTGAATGTGTGTAGTGGCGAAGTCGTACCGTTGGCCCTAGATGGTGCCACTAAAAAAACAAGAGACGAACCCTATCGGCCTAAATCGCTGTCTTCGTTACAGCGGGCTTGCCCATGGCAAGTGCCATAAGAAACAACACGACAAGCTTGCTTGCAAAAGGAAGTGTGTCGGTGATTCATTTACACTTAGTTAAAACTTTTAATTAGTGTCTCACTATACAAAAAGTATCACGTCAAATAATTTTTTTTTTTTGTGAAATAGATTTTTAAAAAAAACCTAATTTAAAACAAAATAATCTAATTTCAAAACACAATATGATAATGTCAAGTTTTGTTTCTTTAAAAATTATAATAAAATTAAAAACAGTAGAATTAATTTTAAGGGGATTGGAAGGCAATTAGAATTATCGAAAGGCGTGCTTATGTTAATGATTTCCCTTTCGAGAAGTCTAACTGTACAAGGCAAATCAAAAAAAGAGTTATTTTAAGTTTTATTTTATGAGAGAAATATTTCTTGTGAAAGATGGATGCTGCGTATTTGAGCGATTTCAAAAATATTCCAATAAGTAGAAATGCAAAAGCTATGTAAAGAATGCGAAGCTGTTAACGGATCATCTTACATGATTCTTCCCTTTCAAATGCTCACTTCTCCTCCCTATGAAAATTTCGATAATGCTATTTGAAATGAACGCTCATATAAGCGCTTATAAGTATTGGTGATATTAAAGAATTTCTTGCACCGAAGAATTCTAATATTTACTGGTGATATAAAAGAATGTCTTAAACTGAATGATCCTTTATTGAGCTAATTTTAATCATAATTAATCTGCCCTTATGTTAATGCTGTAAAAGTTAAATTCTTTTAGATAGCTTGCAAATAAACTTTTATTAATTTTGTATAAAACCGAAAAACGCACTTTTTATTAAAAATAAATCAGTATTAGAAATTAATTAAATCGTTTTGAATATCCTAATAAAGCGAATATTCCTCATCAATTTGTTATAAATAATTCTTAATTATTCATCAATTATTACAATAAATCGGCTGATGCTTTATTAACTCTACAGAACTAAATCTTGATGCAATTGTTTCAGTAACTATCTAATTTTAAAATGTATTATTAAGTGAAATCCTTCAAAGAGTGGAAAATTACAATTAGTTTTGTGTTTCTTTATTGTTTGAATTTGAACTATTCGATACTGATGTCAGAAAACTGATAGAAATTAGAAGTCTGAAGTTCAAAAGAAAAGGCGTCAATGCCTTATTGATTATGGACTGAAGTGATATAGTAAAAATGAAAACGAAAAAGTTTATAGAAATTTATTTTTATTTTAAATGGCTTGAAATATGGTGCTAAAAATGCAGACGCATCGGTTGACTTCGTGAATGGTCCATATAGCTAAAAGGGGTTTGAAAATGTGTGGGGGGGGTGAAATTTTCATTTCGCTATAACTTCCTTAATGTTGAAAATTGAAATATAAATACAAATAGCCAAATTAACACCTCATTAAAAAGAACAACTTTTGTGTTTAATATTTTTCGATATCTGCAATTAGGTGCAAAGCAATGAATATCAAGTTCTAATTTTGAATGCTTCTAACATCAGCAATTTATGTTGCGAGTTTAGAAAAAAAATTGAAATATAACTTCCATATTTTTTTTTCATTTTTATAATTTAAAATTGTTTAAAGGCTCTTGGTTAAAAAGGTTAAGGTTAAAAATTTAAATAAAATTAATATAATAAAAATAAAGAAGAGAAAAATTTAGCGGCATCATTATGTAAAAACAATCAGCTTAAAAATCTCCAGAACCTTTTTTTTATTTCATTAAATATAATTTTTATAATTAATATTATTATTCTGGAAGCTTTTGTTAATTTGATGGCCCTTTAGTTCGATGTTTGTCGCATTATTTAGAGTATACTGTATTAAAAAATATTAAAACAATGAAAGATAACTATTATGGCTCTATTCCATGTATGGATATTTTTATTAACCGCATAATAGCCAAAAAAAGATCGCCAAATATATCATATTAATCTATTCTGAATTTTCGCCAAAGACATGTGATTAAAACTAAATCAATGCAATCAATACATAAATGCCGAAGAGTATTTAAAAAAAAAACTGATCATAAATTTCCTTTTACTTCAATTGATATTTATAATTGAAATATTTAAATGCACTTAAGATAAGATCCAATATTAATTAAGAAAAGAAGACGATTATTTTTCTACGTTATAAATGAAAATTTAAACGATAAATTTGTTATTTCTCTCTGGAAAAATTATTGTTTGCATTTAACTGAAAAAAGAACATTAACAAACGATATTTCATTTCTTCAAATATATTTAAATGTTATGCAATCAATACACAAATGCCGAAGAATATTTTTTTAAAAAATATCCATTAATATTATTTATAATTGAAATATTTAAATGCGCTTAAGATAATATCCAATTAGGGTTTGTACAAAAACCAACTTTTTGAAAAACCGGTTTTCGAAATTTTGTCGAAAAAAATATATAATATGGAAAAATATTTTATTTAATTTATATAAAATAGCAAAAATACAAAATCTTTATCAAAGTCAAAATATTAAAAAAAAAATAATGATTCATATACATATTACTTACACAAAATAACGAAAACTAAAAAAAAATTTCAAATAATATTTATATTATTTTCACTAATTTTATATTATCCTAAGAAAATAGGATTTAAAAAAACATAAAATATCTACTGAATGGTGGTCAAGTCTTATTCTTATTTTGGACACAATATTACCTGGAATTGAAAATATTCGTTCAATTAGCTACTGAGCTTGATTTTATAGTTTTCATAGCATCAAATAACAAATCTAAGTTTTTTGTTCTTTTATTCGTTGCCTCAAATAATGAAAATTCAGTTTTCATTCTCTTTGGATTTGTAAGTTTTACTTCAGGGTCTTGAAGAAACTTATGAATTGATTTTTCCATGGATTCTTTTATAAAAGCATTACTCTGATGAGTAGTTTCCTCGATTTTATTTTCATCAGAATAATAATAACATAAGAATTCGGAAATACTCTAGACAATATCTTTCCAGATAACTTGATCATTTCGGTTTTTGAAGCTAAAGAAAGTACACTAGATTTCTTCACTAATCTAGAAATGTTTTGTGGATTTCGAAAATATAGCAAAAGAGTTGCTAATTCTACTTGTCTTCTTTCTTGAATTCGTTTTTCTAAAGCATGTAATAATTTCAAACTTATTTTAGTGTTTAAATGTTTTAGTTCATTTAGCAGAAATTCAAATATATCTTCACTTTTTAATAAATTGGCATCTTGTTACCCTAAGCCTTCAGCTGCGAACAAATCGGTCCCAACCGATAAAATTCAAAATATTTTATTGTTTTTAGTGGAGAAGAGGAATATCCAGGCGTTCCGGAAAACCGGTTTTCTAAATTTAAAAACCGGTTTTCGAAAGTGACAAATTTACTTTAAAAAAACCGAGGTTTCTTTTTACCGGGTTTAAAAAACCGTCAAACCATATATCCAATATTAATTAAGAAAAGCAGACGATTATTTTTTCTACGATAGAAAGGAAAAATTAAACGAAAAATTTGTTATTTCTATCATTAAAAGTTGTTGTTTGTATTTAATTTAAAGAAGAACATTTCCAACGATATTTAATTTATTCAGATATGTTTGAAATCTAGAGATAATTTTTCAGTTCTTGCAGAATGACATAGTCTTTTGGCCTTTGTTAAAAACTTCAAAACGTTTCAATAATATTTGAACAAAAATTTTGAAGCAAAAATCCAATGAAGCTTTTAATATTTTTTCATTTCCGTAGTTTGAAATTGTTTAAATGCACATGGTGTAAAGAATAAAATTTTAAATAAAACTAATAAAATAAATATAAAGAAGGAACTATTTAATGGCCACATTTTCTAAAACGGATGAGCAAAAAAATTGTTAAAGCTGAGTATTTTTTAGTTCCCTGTATATTTGTTTTAAAATGAACCTTGTTATTCAATAGTTTTTGTCAATTTGATTTCTGCCGCATTACTGAGAGTATAATATGTTAAAAAATAATGTTATAATAAAAGACAAATATTATGGCTTTTACCCAAGTATGGAGATTTTTATTAACCGAACAACAGCAATTAATCTCCAAAAAATGATATGCAGAAATAACAATTTAGTCTATTAACTATGTTTTCGAATGACATGCATTTAATAAATACAATAGTGAGGAAGAATATCTTTTTAAAGATCTGATGATAAATTTCCTTTCATTATATTTAATATCTGAAATATTTAAAGGCGCAACAATAAGACCTTAGTTCCAATATTAATTTCGAAACGCAGACGGATTTTTTCCTCGAATATAAATGAAAAATCAATACGTACATTCTGCCACAAAATGCTATTGTTCGCATTTATTTAAAGAAATATATTTACAATGAAAATTAATTTCTTCAAATATATTTAAAATGCAGCGATAAACTTTCAGTTCACGTGGACTAATATAAAATTTTGGTATTGGCAAATAACATCAAAGCTTTTCTATAACCTAAACTTTGTAACAAATCTAGATTTGTATGTATAGCTTTGTAGAATTTGTATATAAAGTTTCAATAGCTTTTATTATATAAAAATGAATGAATTTGTAAAATAGAAAACATAAATTGTTTTCTATTTTAAGTTGAAAATTTTGCCTATCGAATATTTTGGCAATAAATCAAAAGTTCACAAAATTAAATACTGCACACTTCTTTGTAGTTAATTGAAGTGAAAACAACTCATTCTCAGTTTCATTCAAAAAAAATTTTATCAGAACATTTACAAATCTTTAAAAACTTTTTTTTACTGAAATGGAAACTTAGCTGAATTTTGAATATCTATAAAGATATAAAACAATACATAAGAGGATTACTAATAAGAGGATATGAGATTAAGGACTACAAAAGATTAACTTCTGAGTCATAAGTGTTCAATTGTCATCTTCCAAGCAAACTGACGATAAAAAATTCACTTCATACTTTTTTAATGACTTTAAAAATATGTTTCTTTTTCACTCTCAATGGGCTTTGTGAATTCTGATACTTATGTGGTGATGCAGATTTTCTGGATTTCATAGTTTGAGCCCAAACAAATTCAAAAGATTATTTTATTTTTTCTTTCCCTTTTTTTACATATATATTTACCCATTGAAGTAGTCTTTTATGGCCTAGAGATAAACAAACTTGTTTGTTGAATGTATTGGGTGTCCCTTTCATAATATATTATAATTAAGGAAGAACAAAGATTAATTAAAATGATTAAAATTAATTCGTGATTATGAAGGGAAGTTGTAAACATCAAATAAAAACCCTGAAACAAAGTTTTATCTATAATAATTTATTTCAAAGGAAAACGTTAATACTTTTAGGTTAAGCATGGAAATTAATGAAAATAAGGAAGTTCTGAATCTGTTTCTACATCTGTTTTTGTTAAATCAACTTCTAATGTTGTAGCTTTTTAAATTTGCTACAGTTTGAAAGATTTTTGTAATTTTAACAAATTTCATGTCAATGAAATTTGTATTATTCAAATATATTTAAATACTAAAAAATATAGTTTACATGAGCAAATATAAATATATTTATTATTTTAGTTCAATAAATACTTTTTATTTAGTATTATTTGTTCTTCCTTGTTATTATCAGTGTGTGATAAATACAATCATAAATTTTACTTTCATAACTTCATAACTTCCCTTTTTCCTTTATAATTTACCTTATTAACCTTAATTATTTAAATTCTAAATCAAGAAAGTAGAACTTTATTCTTTAGAATATTAGTATCTCAAGAATATTCTATTAAATATGACTAAAAGAATAGAGGATTTATATAAAAATTTAAAATTCACAATTCATTAGAACATTTATTACATAAAATATAATTATTTACTTCATTTAGACACTTTTGTTGCAGATGTATGTGAATTATTAAAGGTTAAAATAATTGAGAATATATTTAAGCAATTTTGGTGAAAATAGAAGGATTAAAAAATTGTTAATATCGTTAAATCTTTATAAGCAGTTTTATCTTTCAGTCAAAGAATTGATTTGGTCATGGTACGGATAGGCTTTGTAATACGCTATGCATTTGTCTTGGGTGGGATGTGGATCATACTGAATTCCCTCTAACTATAAATACTTACTAATAAGTTACATAAATATATTTTATTTTTAAATTTATTTAAAAAATATCAGTTTTTTTAAAAGCAATAATCATAGATTTTATAAGAAAATTGCATTTGAAAAATGATTATTTTCTAATTATGCATATCAAATGTTGCCTTCACTTTTAGGTACTAATCTTTTTTTTTTTCATTACCTTCCAAATCAAACAGTGTCAATACTAGGTCTCCTGCAACTATTATGCCAAAAGAATAGTATAGCAGTTACGTGCATAGTTCTTTCGATGCAACGTTCACATTGGTGGTTAATTTTTTTTATATCAATCTTTAGAGTAGGTATTTAAAGAATTTGTGTTTTTTCGGGCTATTCAAATCGATGATCTAGCTAACTTTAAAGATTTCAACTTTATTCATTCTTAAAATTTCACTTACCACGCACTTTTTTTCTTTTTAATGTGGTTAATTAATTTTATATTAAATACTGAATTAAAATTTCTGCGTTATAGGATTTCTTTTAATAGTGATTCCTGGAACAAATCACTGCATCTATTGATCATGTTGTTGTTTTTATAAATAATTTCCACTTAGGATTAATTTTTTTCTGCTTTCGCAGTTTAATTTCACATTTGAGATATCCTCGCATACATTCTTTAACTTCTACAAAAATAAAAATGTTCTAACTCAATGCATGCATAATTCAATCAAAAATTTAAGTTTAGTAGTAATTTAAATGAAATGATTGATGCTCCATGGCAAAAGAGCATCAATCGAAGGAAAAAGATCACATGTTCTGTACTGTGAATCAGTATTATTTAAAATGTAATCGATCTGTATGCGTTTGTTAACGAAGTAAATAAGGAGTGAATATCTTTTTTCAATCGGATAGAATGTTGGAGAATTTCCTCCAGGCAGACACCAGTCCTCTCTAAAATTCCCCCAAGATATCAGACTATCCCCTATATAAGAGTACTATTATCCCATGTAAGTATATATATCCCATATATAAAAATAAGGAATCCCCCTAAAGTATATCTATATCATATATAAAAATAAGGCATTCCCAAATTGTGAAACAAGCTATTATTTACATGAATATTGGAGTTAGGCATATACTTCCAACTAAATTCATAGAATAAGTTGAGAAATTGAATGAAAACACTCTCTTTTTTGGATATCGCAAGCAAAAAGCAAGAAAAAAATCCATTTCGATATATTTTCTATAGTTTAAAAATGTCCATTAACAAAATTCTTATCTTATATTCATCAATGCACACACGAAGTTTCAAATTTCTATCTCCAAAATTTGCAGGGATATCCTTATATTTAAATTTAGAGGGAGTAATCATAAATTTAAATTAAAATTTTTAAAATCCAAAATGCATAGTTATTCAGCACAGAAAAGCTGTCATACGTTCTGTATTTGTCTAATATTACATTATTCAATCACTGTGACTTCAAAGAAATTTGCCAATCACGAATAAATGTGTTCTCTTTGATTGGTCGACAGCTGTCGTATCAGTTAAAAAAAAGAAAAAAACTTTAGATACGGAGCATTTAAGATATCTCAGAGAGGCTTTGGATTTTCAAACAAGAAACTAAAATTGTTTGCTCGCACACGTGTGCTTTATAAAAGAATCAGGAATGGAAGTACGAGACATTAAACACTTGATGTAGAAATTGACATTTTGCTTTAATTTTCATATTAGCCTCTATCTCATGCACGAACAGGAAGTTTAGAATTCAATATTCCAAAACTGGCAGAGCAGAGAATATTTCAACGAAATAACTACCAACTATGCAGCAGTTGTTGAGTCTATGGATTGTTTTAACAATTAAATGGACAACTGTAATATCGACTTGGAGAATTTTACAGAAATTTTATTTGTACATACGAATGTTGCTTTATTCTAGATAGAACCATTAATCCTGAAAACTATTATTTTTGAGAAAGTAAGAAACCATTCTTCCTACTACTGGTTAATCATGAGTAGCAATTTTACATAAATGAATTAAGTATTTCTACCCCCCCCCCCCCCTTTTTTTCCCCTCGAAATTTTCGGTTGGTTCCATTTTGCGTGACATTATGTTGAACGGTGACCAATATATTCTTTAGTACAATATGGCACAATACTTAATTTCATACAGTTTATATTAGATTTTTTTCCTAATCACAAATGCTCGGAATAACAGTACAAAGAATTATTTTCTAAGTAATATAATATTTATAATTTAATAATTTGCAATTTAATGCATTTGAAGTACTAAATTACCAAACATATTTATTATGCTACAGAAAGAGCTGTCTTGATAATTATTTATTTACAATGAAACCAAGAGGATAATGTTTACCCTTCTATCAAATATATATATATATATATATATATATATATATATATATATATATATATGTATTTCCACACAATGTTGTCCTATAGAAAGTGAGCATTAATTTTAGATTATTAATAATTAATAAATATCAGGAAGATATCATTCGAATTTGGTTTTTTGGTTAAAATGTTATTATATCTACTTTGTTTGAAATTACGTATGGGTTATAAATATAAGTTTATAGCAACTGACTGTTACAAAAGAAGAAAAAAATTCCTCTCTTCTAGCTGGAAGGCAAATTTAGATTCATTTTCATCTAAGTTACAATTTTTAAATTCCTTTAGATCCTTAAACATAAAGAAATGGGGATGGTCTCACTGAAACGTTCTCGCATACATTCCAATTAATACCCGCAATAAAAATGTGGACATTGGATAAGGCCACAAATAACTTTAATGATGTTTACAAACGAAATGCGAAGTAGTTACAAATTACAAACTGGTTATAATTACAAATTACAGATCTTTGGCTTGAATCTAACATTTTTGCTGAATCCATATTAAGAATATAAATTTTGGTCGTCTTTTTGCAGACCGATTCACAATAAAATTTAGCTAAAATTAGAGTCGCAAGATAATGTGTTGAATTTCATTGATTTAAATCGTTGCGTTTATGAATGACAGTATTTACATGCATGAGAAGGTAGGGACAGACAGATGGTCAACCGCTAGACATTTTTGGTTCAAAATTTGACACATATCTCTATTTCAGATGCAATACCTGTGAACCAAATATTATTTACATAGCTCTTTATGTTTTGTAATTACTGAGTCCAATTGCACTCAAACAGCCGGATAGACAAACTTCCTCTGATCAGAATTTGCTCAACATTTGAAAGGAATATGCATATTTGGTGAATAAACCCTGTTTGATGTTTCATTTGTCTATTTTAAAATGTTTTTGAGTTATCTTTGTTACAGATTGACTGACAGATAGCCATAATGGCAAAAATATGTTTTCGGTTTCAGAAAGGTCCGAAACGAAGAGTTTCATCATAATCTCGAGTTTGAAGTTTTTGATAATTACATAATCATCTCTACTTTTCATATACAATAAAGTAAAAATAAAATATTATATATTGAGGAAATCATAAGAAACGCTTCTATTGCTTTCGAACAATTTAGTATTTATCGCAAAATAAATAATAACAAAGTACAAATATTATAAAAAGTATATACAAATCTAGGCTCTCTACAAATTTTATATTACTGAAAAGCTTTAAAGTTTTTAATAAATGTCAAAAGATTGTATTATTCTGCAAGAAGTGAAAATTTATCTTTGAATTTTAAACATATTTGAAGAAAGGAAATATCGTTTGCAAATGTGCTTCTTTCAATTAAATGAAAGCAGTAACCTTTGAAAATAAAAATAACAAATTTATAGTTTAAATGTTTATTTATATTACAGAAAAAAAATCGCTTGCTTTTCTTAATTAATATTGGATGTTATCTAAGTGCATTTAAATATTTCAATTATAAATATTAATTGAAGTAAAAGGAAATTTATGATCAGTTTTTTTTAAATATTCTTCGGCATTTGTGTATTGATTGCATACCATTGCAAACTTTAGGTTTAATCGCATGTCTTTGGCGAACATTGACCATAGATTAATATGATAAATTTGGTGATCTTTTTTGGCAATTAGGTGCTTAATTATTACGCAGTTAATAAAAGTATCCATACATGGATTAGAGCCATAATGGATATTATTCATTGTTATAATATTTTTTAATACAATATATTCTCAGTAATGCGATAGACATCAAACCAAAGGACCATCAAATTAACAAAAGTTTCAGAATCACAATGTTCATTAAATATATATATATATAATGAAATGAAAAAAAAAACTTCAGGAAATTTTTAAGCAGATCTTTTATACATTAGGCTGCCACTAAATCTTTATTTTTATTTTATTAGTTTTATTCAAATTATTAACCTTTGCTCCATGTGCGTTTAAATAATTTTAAATTATAAAAATGAAAGAAAAGTAGGTTTTATTTCATTATGTTTTTCTGAACTAACAACATAAATTGTTGATGTTAAAAAGAGTCAAAATTATGGCTTGAAAATCAATTTTTAGCCTCTAACTTCCAATATATTGCAGTTATCGAAGTCCCTTGCCTTAAAGAGACGCTAATTTGGATAATTTGATATCATTTCTATCTTGAATATTAAGAAAGTTATAGCGAAATGAAAATTTTAATCCGCCACCACAATTTCCACCCCCTTTTGGCTAGATGCTCCATCTACGAACTTATCTGAGATTTTTACTTTTCTTATAACATATTCTAAGTCGGTTAAAATACAAGCAAAGTTAAAATACAAAATATAACTATCTTGTTCACAAGATAACATGAGAAAAGCGTTTCGGCGAAGTTCTACAGAATTTTTCGCAATGTCGTGTTACGAAAACCGTTGCAATATGTAATCTGCCTATAAGGAATCCACTTCAAATTAGCTATGCATACATTTTTGTATTTGAAAGGAAAGAGTAATGTTTATAATTTATGCTTGTTGCATATTGAAAATAAACGAATATTTCTTTTGGAAGCTATTTCTTTAAAGGATTGCATCCGAAGTTTAATGTAGAGTTTTGGCAACAAGAATACATGCTATATTACATTTTTCTAGGGTTTTTTCTTTTGTGAGTATATGAGCTTCCTATTATTGCACTTTAATACGCACACAGTGGAACAATGGTAGCGAATCAGAATCAACTTGCTTTGGCTCGAAATATAATTTCTTATATTAAAATCAAGGTTTCTAAGGCCATATGATAAATCCATCTATCTAGATAGTTACACTTTTGAATTACCATGTAAGAAAAATATAATTTTAGGAGTAGGAATTATAAAGGGTAGGTACTAATCAGTATCTCGAGATCGATTTTTTGTTGGTTATTATAAATATAAACGTTCATATATAATTCGTTTATATCGTTTATTGCATGCGAGAAAATTTTGAGTCAAAAATTAAATGGCATTCTTTATTTAACAGTATTATGTTAATAAAAAATGTTTTATATCTTTTTATTTAAACATTATTTTTAGAAAATTTGGTTAACAAGATTCATTCTAGAACATAGCTTTATTTTTAATCGGATTTAAAGACTTGAAATAAACAAAACTAATCTAAACAATAAAAGAAGTTAAATTCATTCGGATTATTCAAGAAATAAAGTTAAATCCGTCTTAAAATAATTCCTTGTGTTCTTAATTAATAATTATGTAGGATTTGAATGCGTTTTCGTTGGCTAGCCATGACGATATCGCGTAGATGAATACGTCACATACACATCTCATTGCTAAATCAATTGCATTTTATTCCATGTACAGAGTCAATGTTTGAAATAGTGTTTATAGAAGTTGACAGCCATAGTCATTCGTGGAAAATATATTAAAACATATGGACTAATTAATAGAAAAGTACTAAAAAATCTGAGAATTAAAAAAAAATGAGTTTCAAATAATACCAAGAAAGCGCGATAGGCAAATACAGTCGTTTTTCAATGTAACGCAATTGTTGTTGGATTCGCTGAGTTTATTTTCCATGGAATCACCACTTACAATAATGGCCTTGAGTTTAGGAGATTCTGATTTGTTTGTTAAATTATTTTTGCGAAACGTTCGTTCTGCGCTATCTACTCTGAGAAACTTTTGCAATTCAAAAGGTTTAAAACGAGTCCAACTTAACAGTAAAAAGATACCAACAAACGAAATTAAAGTTTGTAGAAACTGGTTAGACACCTACTCCTTTCCTTAGATTTCTAATAATCTGTAGAAAATTTAAAGTTTACTACAGAAGTGGAAAACTCGCTTTCTTTTCAGAGACAGCAGAAGAGGGTATAGATGAAGTGAAATAAGACATGGCTTCAGATACTCTATCCAGTTTCAATACCCACAGTAAATTATCCCACGAAGCCTTATTAATTTCAATACATGATATCAGATCATCAACAGCTACTACAGGATGTGAAAGGAACACATGCATGCATAACTAATTTTTCCTATTAGTACACTCTCCGATAGTTATAGTTAAAACTACATTTTTATTGACTGATTTTTTTCCCATCTCATTACTAAGCCATTAATAAAATTTCATACTTTTGTCATGTTGAATATTTTACATTATAAACATATTCCAGCATATTTTTAACCCCCAGTGTAAATTTTAAAAAAGGCTTCAATGTTGATGAAATAATAATTTACAACTGTAATATTAAAATAGGTTAATTTGAAGTTTCCCGTCTCTTATCTTATAAAACTGTAATTTTTATTCTTTGAACATAATCCGTAATTTTATAATATCTGTATTCTGTGGTGAGCCAATATAAGATTCAAGGAAAACTATCAGATAAATGATTATAACAATCAAGAACTGCTGAAATAAGTAATCTACTATGAACCATATACCAATTAATAACAGTAGTATGAACATCAAAAGAGTATTTAATGCAATAAGAATTTCGACATAGCTCTTATTTTTCTGTAGCTGAATAATTACCCCCCCCCCCCACAAACACTGACCATTCTTAGCTCCCTAGCTGTTCATTAGCAAATCTGTAAATCATATAACAACATTAAATGAGATATTAAAATTGTGCTAAACTCAAAAATAAACATAAATAATAATTTTTTTCTGCTCCATTTGTAAAATTGGTCGGAATCTAAAAAGCAGAGAGTGAGTGAATTTGATTATCATCTGTGTCATGTCAGTAACCACCAAGGAACTGTTCGGCCGTCCGCAAGTGGATGTGAAGTGAAGAGTGGAAGAACAGCTGCTCAGGGGTAAAAGCCATGAGTATTATTAGGGGGTCTCGACGCAGAGAGTGTGTGCGTGTTAATTAAGAGTTCCGAAGTGAACTCTTATGAAAGTATTCCGGTCTGGCGTGCACAGTTATTACAATCTCTATTTAATAAGTGTTATTGCTTGAAAAGTAGGAAACATTTTAATGCAATGAAATTAGTAAATATTGAAATGAAAAAAAATACGATAAATTGACATTTTGAATCAAGTTAGTGGAGGATTATCGAGGTTTAGAAGAGTTGTAGTCACTGTCAAATTGCCTTAATATAAAATTTTACTTTGAATTGAATTAAAATTTATAAAATTTTCCCTTTAATTCAGGAAGACAGTGAAATGTTTAGATTTATTTATTAGTAGCGTTATATTTGAAGTTCAACTTGATAATTTTACCTATATTTACTCATATTTCAAATTATTTTCTACAAATTTAATTGTTTTCCAAATCAAAATTGGAGCATAATTACAAAAGCATATTCTGTATACCTATTTTAGAGTTCGTAATTTTTGTAATTTGAAGAAATAGTTATCTTAGAAGATATCATCGTAAACAATGATATTGAAAAAAGTCATTAGGTTCGCTCTTTATCGATCTATTTAAACGAAACCTCGAGGTTCGTATCAAAACAGAGTCATTAATGAGTTGGCGGGAAAAACAGAAACCAGCGAACAGATTGGAAATCCGCCGGGAAGGGGAAGCAAAGAGATCCCCCAAAGAAGAAGGCGCGTGTCCCAGACCGCTTAAGAACACCATTGTGCCCCACCATCACTGCGCTCACGCTGGGTTATTGAATAAAATTTTACAAGCATTACCAAAGCAATAGCACGCAATATTTAACAATTGCTCGTTCCACGTCAATGGCGCGAAAAGAAATTGTTTTGTATATGGCTTTACTCACAAGCATGGGGAGAAAATTATGTGTTATAATCGCCGTTTTGGCGAGTGGTATAATAAAACTGGTCAATGCGAAAGCCTAGGTGAGCTGGTGATGTCGGGAAAAGGAAGATAAAATACTATATTAAGAGTACTTGATTAGTATTTAATCGCAAAGGCGATGAACTATTAATCTAGTGTTAAGTTTTGTTTCACAGAATTCCTAAATTTTCTTTTTTATAAGAAATAAATTGATTTTCTATGTTTAACCCACAGTGGATATTGCAAAGAAAAGAAAATATTAAAGAAAGAAATGTTTTCTTTTCAGATAAAAATTTAGTCTAAATGTCAACATTTGTTAATAACTTACAGTATGCACATACCCTAAAATCACTGTTTGGGTAAAAATTTCGAATTTCTTTATTATTTTGTATTGAATTCAACACATTTAAGATTCCGAAAATGATTTACTTTTGATTCTGCGATAGTCCGAACCAAAGTTACTGGCAAAATTATAAACCAGAAGTGAAAGTTTTTAAACTGATATTAAGTCATAGAAATATTAAAAATAAGTCTAAACAGCAGTTTGAGTTATTATGCTAAAGAATTGTCAAAATAATACTCCAGTTAACCCCATTTTATTTTACAATTAACTTTTTATGTTACAATCAGTCTTAAAATTTTGAGAAGCAATATTTGTCGACTTTTCTACCAAATAAGACAATTTTTTAAAGGGGCTCCGACAAAAGAAAAACTTGCATAAAAAAAAACTTATATTACTTTTATAATCTGTTTTTATAAATATTTATTTTATCTGTAATGAGGTAATGTTAGAAAATATTTGAACAGGTAATGTAAAATTAAAATACGCTTTTAGATCAATAAAATAATTAAATTTTTTACTTAAAGAAAAAAATAACCACTTTTTAATTAATGCAAAAAAAGAAGTGAAAAAAACATGATATAACTCATCAAACTAAGTTACCGATGTTATGAAAAAGAAACTATTATTTTCGAAACAATTGTGCTTAGTTTTCAAAGATTGATAATCTCAAAATAAGAAAAAAAACTTTTTCAGAAAAGTTTTTGCCGATTGAACCCAATGCCGGGAAACAAAAGTTTGTGCGGCAGTTTTTGACTATGCCAAGATTTGCGATATGGCGACAAAAAAGGTATTCTTACTTTAAGATTCATCACAAATCACGTGATTCATGTTGGTTACGTTTGTTTCTAGAAGAACAAGTGACTAGATCCCCCCCCTCCCCATTTATATCTGAGCTCTATATTTATAGCACGATAATATTCTATTATTTTATATGAATGACAGAGCAGACGGTATAAACTTTCTGGAACATTCACCTGTTACGTCCGAATCCTTAAAATTTTTAACTATTTTTTAAATTAATTATTTAAAAATTCAAAAAAAACGAAGTATGTGCCTCTTTCTAAGTATGTATCTCAAATTGAATATTCTCAATAAATATATATATTAATGTTAAATAATTAAATTAATTAAATAAATATAATTAATTAAATAATTATATTCTCAATATGTATCTCAAACTGAAATCCTGTTCTCCGCATACTAGTTATAGAGAGGAGAAAGATATCACACTCATGTAATTAAACATGAATAATTCTTTTAGCTCAATATGTTTTTACCATTTATATACAAAAAAAACCCCTTAATTTCCTAGATTACTCGTTTTAGTTCTATTTAAAGACTATATCATTCGATATAGTATTTGAATGCAGTTATTTGAGATACATATTTCAGAACTCCGTACCCAGACATCAATGTCATTCATTAAATAAACATTAATACCATTTATAAATCGTAATAAATTTAATAAAAAGAATAAACCCGCAAATGTGCTTCCTGATCTAAATTATGCGTTTCTCTTGTGATGAAATAAATATTATTAGTTAATTCTCTATTGATGAACGAAGTAGTTTTGAAATTTTCTTTCGCATTACCTCTCCCTTTTGAGAAAATTTAAGATAGCGATGAAAGAGGGAAATTATAATTGTATTAAATTTTCTGTGAAATCATGTAAGAATGCTTTTATTTTAGAAAATAACAACGGAAAATTTTCTGAAAATGCAGTTAGTACTATCTTCTGTACAATGCAGGCAATTACCATAAAATCTAATATAGAACTTAACATTTCATTTTCAATTTTCTCCCCAACTTTTGGCTGTATATAAGTTTCCAACCACCGATAACAACTATGGGAATAGCATTCGATTAATATTGATGAAATTTAATCAGTAATCGAATAACTTAATTTGAACTCGTTAAAAAGAGTAGAAATTTACTTAGATCAATCATAATGTTTAAATTTGCTTTAGATTCCTGAAAGTATACATTTACCGAGTTCAATTATGAAAAACTTTCATTAGTGAATAATTTATGTGAAACTGTATATTGCGTTTTCAATTTGCAAAGAAAAATTCCAGTATTTTTTTAAAAAATTCATTAGTGTTTCAAATAATTTGAAACAAATAATCTACATTCGAGACAAATTTTTTTAGTACGTTCCGGTATTTACATTCGAATCATCTGCTTCTGCTGTAGATATTTATATAATGCCATATATTACGTACACAGAAAATTAATGCTTAGTGAATTTCTCGAATGAAAATAATAATTTAAAAAAAAACTGAAACAGATATTTTTGAAATATTATTAAATAGAAAAAATGAATTTTCGAATCAAACCCTTTTAGGCTATATTTAAACACAAGAAATTGAAGATCTGAGTTTAATACTCAAAGTGAATTTGAATTTTATTCACATTCACAACAAATTCTTAATTTTTATAGAAGAGTTAAGATTTTTCTCTTTTTTTTATATTCATAGTGATTTTGTATAGTTTTCTTCCTCTCCCCGTCTATTTGCAATTTTATTTTCACCACCAAAATTCTGATAAAAGTATTGTTTTTCACTTTTTAACATGCAATGAAAA
>JAPMOR010087620.1:366331-382168 GCA_026543865.1 Argiope aurantia
TTTTTTTTCTATTGTGATTTGTAAATACTTTTTATAGAATGATTCGAAATCTTTTTTTAAAAAAATCGTTGAAAATTAAATAAAAATGAAAGTTTCTCAATGAAATATAATTACATAAAATTCATTCAAGAAAGTTTTATTCTAATTCCATATGAAATATTTAGAAAAATATTTTTTTTAAAGTTCAAATGGTTAAATAAATAATCTTAAATATTTTTTGTGCAGTACCATCCATGTTGCTTTATTTAACTGACTTTCAAAACCCGTTGGAGTTACTGATGTGCAATATGAATAAAAGTGCAATAAAAATTTTAAAACAAGATTATCAATCTCTGAAAATTATAGCGACTTTTTTCAAAGAATTTAATTTTTTTTTCTATCTTTGATATCAAGCTATTTAATTCCGGCTTTTGCAAGAGTTGCGTTATTAACACAAGCGCAAAGCAAATGATCATTACAAAACTATTATAGCAAATTATTCAAAATCATATAACTAATAATAAATAGTAAAATATTCTCTCTTAATTTTTTGCAATAGGGAATATTAAATTTTTTTTCTTTCGGAACAGATCCGTCAACACTGATTATATCACTTTTCAGATAGCAAAAAAATTAATTAATTAATAAATGAAATATATTTTTATTAAGGAAAAATTAATAATATTTTGCTTTTCTTACAGCAAAATATTTTCTAATTTTCTTAATTTTAATAATTCTTCTAAGTTTCTTAATTTTAATAATAGAAATAATATATTTTAAATGGGAAATGCTAGTACGTTTGATTTTATTAAAAAATATAAATTATCATTTAAGAAAAAATGTAATTCGAGAATATATATTATTAATCTCCTTACCATTTCTTCCGATTACTCTGGAATACATCACAATCATTTTGATGTAAGGAGGAGTGTAGCTCGTCAAGTCATAAACGCCCACTGCAAACTTGGCTGTTCGAACCATATAATTATCTTCCCCACTCTCCAAACGTCGCATGACGTGTAGCTCATCATCGGTCAGCTTCATTTCGCTTTTCAATAATCTAAAATATCAACAAGAAATTTTATTTTTCATTTTGGTATATATTGCCAAATGTTTTATTAATGCTTTTGAAATAATAAAAAGAAATCGTATTAATACTTTAAATATTTTTTTTGATATTTAAAATATTTACAGCAAGTACTTTAAGAGAAATTCGAAGTTATATAAGAAGAAAATATATATATATAAATACGAGCTATTTACAAATTGCTGTAGTAATTACAAATCGCTGTAGCAAAGGATTTCTTATTTAATTTCCATTAATCTTTGTCGGCATATGTCATCTATCAACATGTATAATGAAAATACGATAAACATCGTTTAAATAAATTTAGAAAAAACATTTTATTTCATCCCTCGAAATAAATAATTCTTTGAAATTTGAGATATTCTAAATATAAAAGTTTCTTTTTCTTACCTGATCGATCAGTCAAAATAATTATTTCTTTTTCAACACTTCAACACTTGTTAAGTCAAATAAAAGTAACTCCGGAAGTTTTAGAAAAGGAAAGATTAAAAACTATTTAATTTTTTTATCATTTGTAAAGTTGCTGTAATGAACAAATGATTTTTTCTGTTCACAAGTAGACTTCAATTTTTAATTGACACTTCACGATTAAATTCGTACTCGCTCACTTCGGATCGTCTAACTAAAGTGTTCGGATGGACAGTGCGCACACTGTCGTTAAATGTTGCCGAAGATCTGAGGTTCCGAAGCTACGCTGTTTATAAAACGCTCTTTCCCGATGACGTCAGGGACATGCGCTCTTCGATCTCAATGTGAAACTTAATCCAAAACTTTAAAATATATGGCGAATAGTTTGTTCCAATAATTAAAAAGGTATGACATCGTTATTTCATGCAGTAGCTCCATATTCAACGTAATTGGCGGCTTGATAAAGTATTGTGACTCAGTCCCCTTTTGAAGTACTTAAATTTAAAAGAAAGGGGACAACAAATTAATAATTCGCCCGAACAATGTTCGAAATTACTGCCAAGTATATTAACTCCCCTTCACTGCCCCACTGCATCCAATTTTTGTTGTTGTTGTTGATCTTTATTTACTTTTATACGTATGTAAGTAAAATTGTTCGATAATTTATTTCAAGAAAGACCTCAAAAACAAATATCCTCACATAATCTCTTAAAACATCTAGGAAAGATAAAAGCATTTACCTTTAGGTTTTATTTTCTGTATTAAACTACTTATAAAATATTTTGTAATGATCACGATATGCAAATACTTATGCATATTTATTTCCGGCTGATGATTCATTGAAATTGAGAAAAATTGCTTCTCACGATCAAAAATATAATGGAATAAAATTAATATCCTGGTCTTTAAAAATCTACAAAATCAAAAAAAAATTGATATTAATTTTAATAATTTGTTAATTTTTCTCCACTGGAAGAATGGATTTTTAAAGCCACGTATAATTGTTTAAAAATTATTTTTTTAATTTGCATTAAAATTGTACATAAATTGTTAAAAAATTGCTCATTATATAGTATATTTATATTTTCTATTGTTAATAGTATTCATCTTTTGTTAATATTATAATTTGTATTTCGATCTCATATTGAGTTGAAAAAATGATGATATTTTTGATATATGATGCCTTTTGCTTCTAAAACATTTTGTAGTTTCGATTGTAATAACTTTTTCATTAAATAATATGGCGATCATACTTGTAAAGATTCATGGAATATCCTTACCTTCTTCTTTACATCTTGTGATTTCTTATAAGAACAGTTCGAATATAGAGTTAGAATGCAATTTTTAAACACGAATTTTTTAACCAATATATGAAACCTATCATTGATAAGGTATAAAAAAGAATTGATAGGAGCTTATTTGTTCTTTGATTTTTCTGTCTCTGTTTTCTATTAATCCGATTATATGGGATACCCTTTCTAATCACGACTCATTTGCGAATATAGCCATCAAATTGGGAGTACGTGTTTATCTCGAAATAAGCCACTCTAAATGATGTAAAGGATCATATTTTTTATTGTATGTTAAATAATTATTAATATCTGTAAATAAATGTACGACTGATAAGATAAAAAATTGTAAATATTATAACTTTTGTCTCTCGTTCCTATCAGTCATATTAATTAAAATATTCTTGACGCTCTAGGAGCTTCAGCCGAAAGAGTTCAACTCTATTAGGAGTAAAGAAACTGTGAATTTTAATATTTTAAGGCAATTAGGTAGATGGCGCCCAATAATTTACGGGTATTCTTCAAGGCGGCCGTTAGAATGGCACAAAATCGTCTAGCATAAAATTAACATACTCAAAGCTTCATAAACAAATCGTTTTAATAGTAAAACAGTAAGATATTTATTTTCTCGTTTCATATATTGCTGTGTCAAGAATATTCTACTAAATATGATTAAGAGAACCGGTGAAATTCATAAACATTCAGGGATGACAATTTTTTTTCTGAAGTACATTTATTGACTCAAACGATATCGTAATAATTACTTATGCCATTTATAGCCTGTTTTTCAAATCGGAAAAATCCAAGAGTCTACAAAGATATGAACATTCATGTAATGGTGAATGATTAAGTAATATGTTTATTTGAAAGAGAAATTTTGTCTTGCTGAAATTTATTTGGCAATAATAAAAATTATAGAATTATTTTCCATCCCTTGACAGCAATTTTAATTTTATAAAATGAAGTCTGATTTTTTTTTTTTTTTGTCTTTTTGTAACTAACCTAAATGACTTCACTCTTTATATGCAAGGCTCAACCTTCGTGGAGTTATTTATGTTTTATACTTTCCAATTATTATATCATAGTATTGAAAAATGCAGGAACTTGAATTTTGTGTGTAATTAATTACAATTCATTTCTTTTTTTTATAAATATTTCTATTTTAGGCAAGAGCCGTACTTGTATTCAATATGTCTTGTTGATTCATAGCATAATTGAAGCAATATTTCTAAAATTTATTTTTTGAGTTTTGATTTAATTTATGAACCTGTATGAATGAGGCAGTTTCGTGACAGACTTAGAAGTGGTCAGGCAATGAGGAAGCCAATTTAGCCTATAACCCAACCCATCCACAAATTTTCACGCCACACAAACGTGAGCGCTTTCAACCAGTAGTTGATATCTTACTATTATTTACTTGGTTACTTACTTAACACGGGGAACTATTTTACTATCACAAATGTCCAACACCTCTTGTTTCTAGATTCCAAATTGAGTAGTTTCGCCGCTCTCGAATTTCGCATTCCTAAACCTAAACTCAATTGTTGTCGCCCTATAAATAGATCAGAAATTGATTTTAAAATAACATTAGAAACGTTTTCAAAATCATACTTATAACAGCTTTCTAAATATAAGAATCTGTTCTGTTCTAAACTGTTTAAAAATGAGGAAATTTATATGGAAGTTCAACAATTTTTGTGATAATATTAACAATAAAGAAACTGTAACCACTGTTAAGATTCATTTTTATTATTAACTGTAGAATTGTTTAATATTTAGCCGAGATGAATTAGTTCTACCTCCTGATACTTCGTCATATTCATGATGTGCTGATTATTATTAAAAATCAAAGGATAAGATTACGATATCGAAATTAAAAGGACTGCTCTAGAAAGCAAGCTAATGTTGAATTCTTCACCTATGTGAACATGTTCTTGTAGATTCCAATTAAGTCATTTTTCGTGGAAGCAGAGCCCTTTTCCGGAATTCTACTTAGGTCATTTTTCGTGGAAGCAGAACCCCTTTCTGAAATTCTATTTAGATCATTCTTCTTGGAAGCAGGACCTTTTTCTGGAATTCTACTTATGTCATTTTTTTGTGGAAGCAGAACCCCTTTCTGAAATTCTACTTAGGTTATTTTTCGTGGAAGCAGAACCCTTTTCTGGAATTCTATTTAGATCATTCTTCTTGGAAGCATGACCTTTTTCTGGAATTCTACTTATGTCATTTTTTGTGGAAGCAGAACCCCTTTCTGAAATTCTACTTAGGTTATTTTTCGTGGAAGCAGAACCCTTTTCTGGAATTCTATTTAGATCATTCTTCTTGGAAGCAGGACCTTTTTCTGGAATTCTACTTAGGTCACTTTTCGTGGAAGCAGAACCCTTTTCTGGAAGAAAACTAACGCTAATGAAAATGTATAAAAGTATATATAGACACTTATAAATTGAATTAGAAATAAATTCTTTTGTAAATTTCTTTGCGTTTGTAGCAAATAAGTAGCCATAAATATTATACCATAAGTAAGTTTCCAAATATATAATAAATGGATATCATTGGCTCACCAAATTCTCTACTTCGATGCTGACAATAGAATTTGCAATGCTGGCTTTTGCGCAAATATGAAAGGGGGAGCATGTATTGGAATGACAATACGCGTAATAGCGCAGTCATTCCATTAAGTCTTTTTACAAAATAATTCTGTACGGAATTCCAAATGCATAAACTATTAGAAAAAATTTAAAACGAAATTTCCATTCGTAATTCAACTTTATTAAATATCTATATATTTTCATTAGAATATAGACTGTATTTTATAATATTTTTGAAGAATTGTACATAAAATCACTATGTGTATAAATATTGTTATTAAAGTTGAAAAAAATAAATCGAAGAATTATAAATAAAATTTTTGTTTACAACAAAAAGTGGGAAACATAAAGCTTTATTGGTGAAGCTGTTTTATATGAACCAGGAATCAACGACTATTGCACTGCATAAATTCTGACTTCAGAAAAATGTGAAGACTGGAAAAGGTCTTTCACAGTGGCAGGCCTCACAAAGCTTGTTCAGCGATTTGAGGAAACTGGATGGCTGAAGGATCGTGTAAGATCCGGACGACCAAATCTAAGGCAGACACGTTCAGAGCGCATTGCAGCCGAAATGGAAATATTAGCGTCAGAATCTAAATGTGGAAATGTCGTCTAAATGTGGAACACACACAGCTATAATAAATTATTTATAAGATTATTTTTTGTTATTTGCATGTTTTTTCTTTCACTTATGTACAAAACGCCAACTATCGGATGTTTTTAAATTATTTTTTCTTATCTTAAAAAAATCCGGTGATTCATTGATACTAAACATATAAACCGTTTTTTATTCTGCTTAATTTTCGGAATTTTATAAACTTTTAAAGGACTTTTTGTCCACCCTGTATGATAGGTATTTAGTGGAATCGGGTTTCGAACCGCTTTCTTGCAAATAAACCACTGTGGTTATTTCTTAAAATAACTTCTTTCGATTCATGGAAAATCAATAAATCGAAGTTCCATGTTTCGATCAAGCAATCGATGTTTTCAAAGTTTCAAGTAATTTCAACTTGGAGTTAAAAAATTTCTTAATATACTTAAAGCTTTCTCAAATTTATTATTATTATTTGACAGAACACTGTCTAAAGCATTGAGAATGTAAACCTAACATCATATTATTTTAATCATGCCAATAAATTCTATGTTAATTTCATGCATAAATAACTTAAATGTATTTCTTCAAAACCTCGCAATTTTATTTACTAAGATAACTATTTGCAAGAAAAAACAATTTACTGTAATTTAGTGCATTTACTATGTTGATAAGCAGAGAATCATTGAGTGAAAGAACATAATATTATTTTAATGAAATGCTATTTTTCAACTTTGATCCCATATTTGGTATACGTTGAACCCGAAGCTACGTCAGGAAAAAAAAATTTCAGTCACATTTTTTGTTATATATTTGAACCATTACTAATAAATTCGATTATTTTAATTAAACTTCATCTTGAATGAGAATAATTCTGGAAACGCAGGACGATTTATTAATTTTTTAAATAGTATAAATATTATGGAAGAAAGTGAGAATTTGTTTGCTATAAAATTTTCTCACGTTATTTTTTGTTTGTTTCATTGCATTTCCTGTTAAAAAATTGATAAATATAAAAAATGCAATGTATGAATTCATTAGTATCTTTAAAATACTTTGAATTATTGTGATTATAAACTATTATAAACTAAAAATTAATGTTTGAAATAGGAATAGTACCACAAATGGGAGCCCCTGCACGATACAATAGACAGTGAATCTGTGTTCTTGGAAAATTAATTCAAATCCATTCCTGGTATTATATCAGAATAATAATTTGACGAAGTTTTATTTCTTTGCTTGAGGTAAAAACAGTATAAAAAATAAATCTGTGCAGAAAATTTTGAGTTTCCGTAATTGATTTCACAGTGAAATGGTAAAAAAAAAATTAATTAAAAATTTCTAAGGAATAAAGATTTATTCTTGAATTCTTTCAGTGCAGTTACGAACTATTTTTTCGTTGTTGTGAATATAAATTAAGCATAAATTTTCTGCTTAAAAACTCTTTTTTTCGAAAGGTTTTTTTTTCTCTTTTTTGCATTTATTTTATCAAAAAATATTCTGAAAAACATCTCAATAAAAATAACTTTCATTTTTTGTTTAAACCAGCTGTATGAGAGAATTGTCATGTTTTTGTTTTTTTTAGCTGCCAGAAAATATCGATTTAAATCCATTGAATAAAATCATCGGAAATTTTAGAGAGCATAAATTATTTTCAAATATCTTAACTCTTGTTTTTTTGGGTCAATAATTCGAACAGTGAGCTACAAAGCCATACATTCCAGAATGCAATTATCACTGAGTATCAAAATTTATAAGATTTTATGAAAGAAAATCGCTTTTACTTTCTTTGAGTCTTATATTCCTTTCTTAAATTTCACATTGCTGATTTTTATCAGAAGTATCGGAGATAATTAAAATTCCACGAAAGCAATTTCTTTAAATTCCCGGAAATACAATAATGCTTGAAATATAAAAAGCATTCTCTTTTTGTTTCCATTTCACACGATGCCATCATGTTTAAATATAGATAATCAATTCAATTATAGATTGTAAAAAATTAAGTTTATAAAAATTTTGTCCATTTGAATATATATAGTTTAATTTGAATATAATTTAATTTATCTTAATTAATATCTCGTTTTGAAGCTACTCGCGGTCCGTTTTAGAGCTCCTAATTTTTTTACTTTGTATACTTCGAATTGCAGGAAATAGGGATTGCAATAGCGGACCAAAAGTTCAATACCAGTATTCGGTATTTTTTAGACCTTAATACCGGGATACTTTTAAAAAACACTTTAAGATGAGATATAAGAATAATTTCTATGAGCCAAGTAAAATAATAAAAAAAGAAACTAAGTTAAATTTCAAATAATATTATGTGGATCAATGCATCACAAAAGACAAAGTAAACATAATTTATTTGGAATTGATGCATATCCAGTGTAAACCTGGAGGAAAAAAAGAGATAGAAAATTTTCAGAAAGACCTGTTTAAAATGTAAAGCCATATCATGTAAATAGGGCATATGCATATATATATATATTTTTTATCATTTCCATCTGCTTGTTGTTGGTGAAAGGGCATATATAAACTTTCAAAAAGTTGGTTTTTTTTTTTTTCAAATATTCCTTTTACTGCCTCTCTGCTTGCAACATACGTTCTATAACTAAATTCATCTGTACATCTGTGTTATTCAAATTGGCAATGCTTCATGAAGACCCTGACAATTCTTGCATTTTCCTCAATATCATAAATTCGTGATGGAGTTTTTGTACTTACACTTCAGCAGTTCTTTCTCTCTCTCCTCTTGTACGACAGGGGGGAGTGGGGGGCACCTCTTAATTGAGAACGAGAAGCTTCCGGCATGGTGGTTGGTTCTTGTCACCCTTTTGGTAGTGGGGGTCGGTCTCCTCCCATCGATGACGGGACGAGCTATATACTGTTTAAATAGAAATTCGATTTAACAGTTTTTCAAAAAATTAATTACAGTCAATACGAATTCTCAACCAGTCTTGGTTACTAATGTTCAAGACTCAAAAGAGAGTGTTCCAAAATTCGATTTTTAAGTAATACGAGGGTTGTTTTGGTCTTTGGTCTTATTTAATCTTGTAATATTAAATCATATTCTAAAAATTAGTGACTCACCTGAGTTGACAGCCTTCTTTCAGATTTCCACTCCATATTAGGATAAGTTTATCTAATCCTTAACAGGTTATTTAAGGCAAAAGTACACGGTGGATATTTTGGCCAAATAAAATTTTGAATCAGAAACATTTTGACCTTTAAACAGAGATTTTACGAACAAGCCACGCGCCTCTTACATAAAGGAAGGAGGTGCAATTAATCTATGGAAAAACATCTTACTCTTTTGAATATATGCGTTGTTATAAGATATTTATTCCAGAGATAGAGCTGGATAAAAAAGGAAAAGGAAATTAATGATGAAAATATCATATTATATATTTGTTCATTAGAATGAAAACATCTAATTTACTTAATGGTGCAATGAAATTCCAATTAGTTTTTCAGCCAATTTCAAGAAGTTATTCTAGATATCAAATTCCTTACATACCAATATTAATCAAGTTAAAAGTAAATTGTTCTTTATCTTGACATTTAAGGCGCTTTGATCTTTTTCCCATTAATTCATATTCATTCTAATAAATAATTAAGGAATGGAAAGATTGTGTTACTCATATCAAAAGTTGCAAAATTCGAAACCTGCGTCATTACCAAAATTGGGTGCTACATGAAGAACAAAACATATTGTTAGAGATACTCGAGCTTCAGGTTTTATTAAAATAATTGAAACGCATTCTAGAAGATATTTTCCAAAGCATATGGGAATATCAGTAATGAGACATTCAAGTCATTTTCATCCTTTGAGACTAAGAACAAAAAGGACCAAGAGACTTTCTTATCAAATACTTGGCCTTTTCAAACACTTTTATTTAATTTGACTCGTTTCATGTTTGTAAGATGAAATTTCATCGATTTTATTCATTTTCTGATGTGCTAGAGTTCTGAAATGTTGTATGGTTTTCTGTTCTTCATGACAATACAAAATTTTAATAGTTTCAGAACTGAATTTCCGATTAATCGATTAACTCAATTAAATTTTTATTCTGTACCAGTGACTCCATCTGGAAGTGATTCTGAAAAAGTTTGATCAGAAGTTTAAAAAGTATAAAATCATTGAAGTAAAGAATTCTTTTACTTTTTAGTATATTAATAAAAATATGTTTAAGTCTTGATTTTAATTAAATTCATTTAAAGCATTTAGTCTTTTTTTAATTGAGGAGATAAAAAATTCCAGAATTTGGAACGAAATCCATTCACAAAAATAATTCTGTCTGTCTGTTCGAACAGAAGAGAACTCGACAATTACAAAACGCAAGGAGTTAAGTCAAAAAAAAATTGGTATACAGATTTAGCATCTAAACTATTGATATTTGTCAAATTTTGAACCGAATCCGTCAAACTATTTACCGCCTGTTTCTCTGTACTTTAGCATGCATCTAAATGCAAAAGAAGACAATTAAATCGCTGAAATTCTGTATGTTAGCTTGCAACTGCAACGGTAGTTTTCGGTCAAATTTAAACGTCAATCAGCCAAAAAAGAAAGAATGAAAAAAGGTTTCCAAAATACTTATTATCATGATAGATTCAGTAAAAATGCTTAATTCATGGCAAATATTTCGTACCTAACATAATACCAGTGTCATGCGCGGTATTCGCACTGTTACACAAAGTCCACAATTTTCTGCGTAGGAATAATATCTTTTTCGGAAATTATGCGAGAAAGTTGTTGGCAGACGACTACCGTTAATTTACTCTAAGAATTCGATGATGACTACAGCATCGCAATTCATCTAGTTGCTTAGTAAATCATGAAATATGAGCCTTGAATTAATTCACTGCAAGGTTCTATCGATTTCTGCTTTATCTTATTTTTTATGCATTGAAAGTGATGGATTTCGCTCACCATACATAATTAGCTGTTTCAAACATCATGCGTTCAGTATTACAATTTTGCTTCCTATTTCTACTTCGTTTATACAATATGTTTGTACTTATTTTTTGTCGTATATGCTATACATCTCAATCAGTCGTTATTTCTGTCATAACATTTCTTTAATTTTTATTTTGCCTTCAAAGATCGTCTCAATTAATTTTTGAAGGGCAATAAAAAATATAAAGAAGCTTTTTTTTTCCCAGTTTCTAAGTAATATTTCTCAATATTTAGAAACACACTTCTTTTAAAAATTCAGTACAAATAAAAAAAATCTACTATATAATCTGCTATCCATCAAGATTGTTTCCCCAGAAAAAGCTACGTATTTGTAGAGACAAAAATAGAATGCACTTTTTTACCTCAATAAAATGCCATTTTTCAAGCTATTTTTTACTATTTATTATTATTGACCCCAATTCTATTATTTCATCCTGTTGTTAAATTAATGAAATTATTTGAAAAATAAAATTGAAATACTTTAAAGTTCATGTGATTTATTGATTTGCTTTTTAATAATTAAAAGATCTCGAGTTCGAATCTCTCGTCAAAATATCGAGTTCGAATTTTATGACAATTACTATACTTTTTGTATATTACCTATACGAGAAAGTAAAAATACTACAAATAATGGCAATCCAAGCTGACAGTATCTAAAAAAACATACAAACAGACACTTCACAAAGACTAAAGTAATGCGAAATGCTACTCGTCATAGAGCTGCGGAAACAGCTTAATAAAATGAGATAACTATCGCTTTGTTCATAAAGTTTCAATGCGTAAAATATCGATTACTGTTATTTAAAACTTAATTCTGTTGATACAATGTGTCAATTAATTTTAAATGTAAAAATATTATACTCAGATTTTTTTAATTAGTCGTATTATTGCATCATGTTAATCTTATGTCTGTTTGTAAACAAAATAATTCTAACATGCGAAAATCCAGACCTTACATTTGAGCAGACGATTCCTATCAAAATTTTGGATAACAATTATAACTGTATTTTTGTTAATAATTTCTTATAAAATTGCTATATTTCATCTCTATGAATATTTTAATTAATATATTTGAATAAGTAAGAGGTCTTAATCACTTGTTCGGCCAATTTAGTTCAAAATTGTTCTATATATAATAATTTAGTTTCCAGCCCCATATAAAAATTTTTTGCAGGAGAAATGGGAATTCTAGTATCAAAACTGGGATGGAGCGCTGTTTTGTTATTTGCACTAGGCGCCATTTTATATGTATGTTATTTACTTATACTGCTTCGTTTTATTTACTTATACGACTTCGTAATGGCTGCAAAGAAAAGAACTACCAGGGCTTCGTGAAAACATTCCTTTTCAAGCAATTGATTAGCCATAGCATTCATTTAAGAAAGAATACCGTGAAATACCCCTAAACTTATTTAGCATGACCTAAGCAATTTCTTTTTCCTTGATTAGTTAGTAACAGCATCAAGTGTATTTTTCTTTCAGTTTAGAATAGGAAGTAGTTAGTAAGATATATAACTTTAAATTTTTTTCCAATCTTTTTATTGAATACATCCTGTTTCAAGGAAAATTGTTATTAATAAATATGATATAAACTATTTATAGAAGCATGCTTTAATTATTTCTCTAAAAAGTAGACTTTTCTTTAATTATTTTAATTTTGCTAATCTTTAATTTATAATTCATTATTTAAGTATTATGAAATGTGAATTTTTATTTAATCGACTACCAGAGAGCTCTACTCGTATGCAATCGAAATTTAATGAGGTTAATTGATTAAATGATAAATAAATTCAGAAAATAGCAAAACGATCCATTCCCATTGAGTTTTTGTACAAAATTTCAAAACTCAAAGTAGTCAGGACGACTGTATTTACAAAATTCTATTTTTATAAATACAGTCGTCAGCAAAAAATAAATAGAACACTTCAGTAATTTTGCTATTTGTTATTGTATCTTCAAAAAATTGGTATCTATGGAAATGGATATCTATAGAATTGTATCTATAAAAATTAGTATGAGAAAAGCTTGTTCCAATCCACAAATTGACTAACCATGTTAATTAACATGTTTAATTAACTTAGTTCATTAACTATACTAACTTATTCAAGTGGTTAATTAACATACTTAATTAACATAGTTCATTAACTATACTAACTTAGACAAGTGGTTAATTAACATACTTAATTAACTCAGTTCATTAACTATACTAACTTATTCCAGTGGTTAATTAACATAGTTAATTAACATACTTAATTAACTTAGTTCATTAACTATACTACCTTATTCCAGTGGTTAATTAACATACTTAATTAACTTAGTTCATTAACTATACTTACTTAATCAAGTGGTTAATTAACATAGTTAATCAAATACTTTCATACTAACATATCAACATAGTTAATTAACTACCTTCCAGGAATATTTCCATTAAGGCTATAAATATTTTCTCGGAATCGATTTATCATCTTGAAATTAACCTCTCAATAAATTTTATGGATTTCTAATCAAAATTTTGAGAGTTATAGGGTTTTAGAAAATGGCGCTTTCAATGTTAAATGAGTCTAATAAACTTTCGGCGATATATTGGAAACTATTATATACTTCTCAAAGTATCTTTCATCTAAACTGTCATACTTTATAAAATCATGGAATTTTTATGAATTTTTAAATATGAAAGTGGAATAGAGGGAACTGCAACATAATAAAATTTTCACATGAGAGCAAATGTGGCATGCTAAAATAATATATCAGAATCCAATTATGCGCATGTCTCAAGTAGTTTCTGAAATACTCACAAAAGTAAAATCTCCTCCCCAATCGATCTAAAACGCCCACTTGTTGAAGAGCCACTTGTTTGTATGCATTTATCGATCCACTCTTCTCGAAACACGAGATTTAACAGCCATTACAGAATCGTGGTTGGCTAAATATTAAATTTATTTTCAGATCAGACGATTTTAATTCAATATGAATTTTTGCTTTCTTTCCAAAATTCTGATTCTTAATTTTCACTCAGTTGATATAAAATTAGATTGCAGGACAGATTGATTGCAGGATTGTTCAATAAGTTTTTACCCTTTACCAGCAGTTATCGTTTGCAAGTAAATTAAATAGTAATCTGAGAAAATCTCCACTATTTTTTGCCATTCAGTAAAATAAATAATACTAAAATGAAGAAATTAATCAACATCTATTAGTTACGCATTCGATGACTTAATGATATGATCTCTGCATTTAATAATACATTTGTTTGATTAGGTCGAAAATATTTTCAGAATATCCTTAAAATGATTCCCTTAAAATATTCTCTTCTATGTCATCGAATTTATGTAAAAACACTTATAAGAAAAATCGAAGCATTATTATATACTAACTCGATTAATTTGTGTTTGTACGTCTTGATTGCATCAGCCACTGCGTGCCAGAAAAAAAAATGCCCGTCAATCTTTCATTCTTATAATAGCTCTTCATAGGACATTTTTTTTCCTTCGATTTTTTTCAATTAGGGGTTTTAGCGCATCTTTTCGCGCAGTTTACAAACAGCATGCAACCTACAAACATTAACAAGTTAGAAAAAGGTTTAAAATTAACATGTCGTCCATCAAGTATTTTCAGTTAATTCACGAATCTAAACTCCACAATTTTTCCATGTGCCGCCAAAATATACTTCTTCGTTTAGAGAAAGCAATCCCATATATCTTTTAAGTTTTATTTCTCCGATTGATCGACTCCAAAATCCTATAAAGAAGCATAGTTTAAGAGTCAAAACTATAAATCGAATTCTACATTTTTAGTGTCTATATGTGTAATCGCATTTTCATACCTAGGAATGGAAATCTATCTTCAAATTCTAGGAACTATCTTCAAATAGAACTGGAATTTCAAAATCCCACACAGATATATATGGGTTATGATTAATCCTAAATCGAATGATTTCTTTTAGACCGATTTCGAATTAAATATTTTCGTAATTTAAAATTTTATTGTTTTAGAAAATTTTTAAAATATTTAACATCTGCTTAGAGCAGCGAAATAATTGAAATATTGTTGAATTCTATGTAAAAATCATAAGCGTAATATTTTTATTATAATAAAATAACTCTATGAAAACAAATCTTCCATCCGATTAACAATCGTTTCCTCCTCAAAATAAAGAATCCTCTTTTAAATAAACACCTATAATTTTATTGAATTAAAATATCTTTATGTTATTTTTTATTACGTCGAATTTTTGTGAAGTGAATTGAAAAATATTTCGTTCTTTATAAAAATTAAAATGAAATAAATTTCTTTGAGTGGTATCAAGTAAAAGGTGAATGATGAATTTTTTTAAAAGTAATGGAAACGCCTTGATCTTTAAATAAAACCAATAAATTAAAAAATCATGCTCATATTTATAAATCTGAATTGTATTGTAAACTTAACGGAACTTTGTGTAACATATCTGTAAAAATGCTGTCGGAATACAGAGTCCAGACATTATGTCATTTAAAACTAACTAAATATCCCATTAAGGATGCTGTTCAACAAAATAGGACCAACCAAGAAGTTTCTAGAGATTGTGGGGAACCTTATAAACCAGATAACAGCTACGGAACGCGAGCAATTATTTTGGTCTTGTGGTCTTGTTACTCGGCTGCAAACCACAAGGTCTCAGGTTCTATTCTACCCAATTCACCATCCACAAGATGTTATGCTACGCTTTCAACGAATGTTAATAATGATGAACATATAGTGAAAAGAATGGATTTTTTAATGATGAACATCTAGTGAAAAGAATGGATTTTGTTTATTCGCTTGAAAAGTGATCGTTTTATATCAATTAAAGCGACGTCTCGTTCATTGATCTAAAAAGAGCAGCCTTTGATGAAACGTGGGTTTTCCCAAAAATAATGTGTGTGTGTGTGTGTGTGTGTGTGTGTGTGTGTGTGTGTGTGTGT
>JAPMOR010087620.1:382178-408653 GCA_026543865.1 Argiope aurantia
GTGTGTGTGTGTGTGTGTGTGTGTGTGTGTGTGTGTGTGTGTGTGTGATTTCTTTCGGTTGCAAAAATGACGACCAAAATGCGCATCCTCACTATATATTCAGTAAAAATGTTAGTTCACTCCAAAGATCTTTATTTTGCAATTTTCTTTCAGCAATGACATGCAAGGTACTTACGATCTTACCCAAGATCCACCCTTTTATGCGGGGGGGGGGGGGGGGTTAGGAAAACCACTCCCGCTGGTTGTTTTGAATATCCTTACTATCATGTTTTTATCATCTCAATCATTCTTTTTTCCAAATAGGTTTTTATTAAAAATGTTTAGTGCTTAGGATAGCTTTATTTCTGGTTTTACATATTGTTCCATTTCCTTATAGCAACAACGAAACAAATAACATGCAATAATACCGTAACAAAATAAAATAATATTCAAATCCTTTAATATTAACTGATGACAAGAAATAAAAATTTCGTGTCTAGATTATCAACCATTCATGTGGACAAGAGTTTCAATACATTTTTTAAAACTTTTTTTATAGATTTAAATATTATAGATCACAAAAAAAAAACATATATATTATCTTATATCTGGAACTATGTCAAACTTGATTTTCTGAAAAAAAATTAAATTTTTTATTCTTTTAACACTGAGAATTCTTCTTTCACTGCTACCCAGCAGGCTTTTGAGTTTACATAACTGTAACTTTTAAAAATAATTGTAATTGCGTAAGTTTTGTTCTTTCCTCCATTATCAAAATTATTTTTCCATACTCGTAACAACTCCAACGGGTACAGAAACAGTATTGGTATCGTTGATTCAAAACAATATTGAAGGTGAACTAAAAAAAAAAAAAAAAGGAATTAGAAAGGAACTAGGATTAGAAAGAATCTAACTGAAATTATAAACCAAAATAAGAAAGGATACATTCTGCAAGGATACATTAATCAATAATTAAATTTGTCATTAGATTAATATTACATTTTATGTTTACATATAGTAGAATTATGCATTATACATATTATAATTTGTTGATCTCTAGGTTTGCTTCGTTTTATAGTTATTTATGGCATAAATTAACTGTTGCGCATATTTAAACTAAATGACTTCTGCATTTAAATTATATTTTATCCTTAAGATACGATCGACTGTGATTATGTATGCCGACATGAAATGTCTTAAAATTTCAAATTTCAATCAGTGATAACTTCTATTCTTTTATAAGCAATATTTTCATTAATTTCAATCTTGAATAATCAATCAGTACTTAAAATTTTATATCATTGTATTATACATTAGTACTTGGGAGACAGAGCTTTGATCAACAGTTTTTTTTATTTGTAAAATCGTTTTGTTTTTTTATTTGTAAAATCGTTTTTTTTTTTTTAAAATTGTTTTTTTTTTTTATAATATTTTTGGTTTTGTTTTTTTGCTGTTGTTTTTTAAGAAAATTTTTAGATTCGGTAATGCTACTTGTACGACAAATTGATTGGTTAACCCAATAGTTGCATTGTTGCCATTGGATGTGAGCATTCGTATTCGTATTCATATTCGGATAATATTATACAGCGCCATCTCACAAAATTTTGAGGTATCAATAGGTTATCATCCTATGGCAACAATGCAAGGCCCACAAACATTTAGGAGATGGTGTTCCATGACATTGTCAGCATGTAAGAAGATAGTAAATAGTTAGTTATAAAAGTTAGTTAGGCTCTAATAGTTAGTTATAAAAAAATGGGGGGGTTTGTGTGTGTGTGTGTGTGTTTCTTTCAGGACAGACACCTAGATAGATAAACGTAAAAAACAAAATATTATCTAAATATAAAATTTGAACCAAATCGTTACAGCCTTTTCCGAGATACACGAAATAAATTTTTATATACGCAAAAATTGGTCGTTTAAAATTATAAGATGTGCTATTGAACTAAATATGAAATTTACATATTCAAATGTTTTCATGAACGTAGAAACTGTCCATCACATTTCTAGCGTAATGATGATGAATTTTTTAATATGCGAGGAGTAGGGAAGCCCATATATATTGACTTTATCAGTAAAAACAATGACCCCTTCGTCTAAACATATCGCCTCTTCGGCAAAAATTTTCTTTTTATTTAATTACACATTATAATTGGTATTTGAGATATTTTTTGCAAATAAAGGCTGTAAGAAAAACTAAGAGTTAAAAAGCTCAATTCATAAGATCTCCGTCATTTAATTAAAAATGTATTCAAAGTCATTGTTTAAAAAATTGTCTTCTGGTTTTACTTTCCCTAGTTTTTTAATTACTTCCGATTAATTGCATGCATGAAAGCTTAAATTTGTTTTATAATTGTAAACATTCTTTGGTTTCAAATATCAATAATCAACCCTAGCAATAGCAATCTTCTGAGAAAAGTTTGAGAAAAATTTCAAGGTAAATATTAAACCATTTTTAATAGATATTCAAATATGCTATAAATACAGCCCAATCTGAGCAAATCCCAATTTTCTGCATCGATTTTTTTTTTTTTTTTTTTTTTTTTTTTTTTTTTTTTTGCTCAATGCTTTTTTTAAATAATGTAACAGAGTAATAACAGAAATAATAATAACAGAAAATACTTTTCTGTCCTCGGTACTTCCTTCACCTGATATAATACTTATTATATTAGGTGAAGAAACTTTTTCAGGGTTTTTTAAATTCTTTGTAAAATGTTAAAGCGATCTATTTAAAACTAATCTCATTATTAATATCATGAATAAGTCCTTGCATATAGCTGCATACAAAAAATAAGGTTAAATTTCAACTCTGTACATATAAATTATTCTTAGGAACAAATCAATAATATTTTTTTCCAGAAAACTTTTGTAAATCTCAAAGAAAAACTTTAAAAAATGCTTTAAGGATTATTGCATAACATTTTCTGCACTTTTTTTGAAAGTGAAACAAATATCATGTTCCCAAATTTCCGAGATTTCTGGCAAACCGCATTGTACTAAATATAGATAAGTCGGGATATAGATAAGATAAGTTATTAAATAGATAAGTTATAAATTCGGGAATAAAATAAATTCCTAGTTCTAATTCTGCAAATTATAATTCTTATAATACCCAAGCCACAGGTTGCTTCAGCGACCAAATTAAAAGAATTTCTTTACTTATGCCAGACAAATGCAATATTTTCAAAATTTTCTGTAAGCAGAAAACATTAATTGCTACATGAATAATACCCAAATATATTTTAGGGAAATTTTTAAAAAAATATCAGGAAATGTTTCATTTCAGTTAAATTTTGAAGCACAAATAAAACCAAAAAAAAAAAAAGTCCTATTTGTTTTCTTCTAATAAAAGGTAATAATTTAGATTCTTACAATAAAATCTTATAAAATATTTAGGAAGAATGAATAAAAAATATGTTGTTTAAAGAAGATTATTTACATTTCACTTATAATTCAAATTATAATAATAACAAATAATTATACATGTTTTAACGTAGATATGTTCCAAATATGCAAAATGTATCATTCTGTGAAAAATATGCATGTGTTGGTATTTCCATCTTTGATGGTCTGTCGTATGGAGCACTAGTGGATATACATAATATATATTCATCTTCATTAGTATTTCTATTAGTAGTAATGATTTAATTTAAAAGTTTATAAACTCTATATAGGGTATAGCTAATTTCCAAAGATAATCAAATATTTCTGTATAAAAATTGCTTTAAATGAAGTAGGGAATTAGATTTTATATTATTCGAGACAACAAATAAAAGGTTAAAGAGTTATGAAATCTAAATTTTTAAATTGCTCCCTGCTGTATTAGTAAAAACAAAATTTGCTGTGATATAGGGGTGACAATTATGCCTTCTATCACTTTTTCTATTTCTATTTCATATCTTAAAAACATGACGAAAAGAACTTAATAATTTAATTACAGAATGAAATATTGTTTGAAATGCGATTAAAATAAATAGTTCAAAATACAAGGTAGTTCACCATACTATTAGCTCGAAACGAATTTCCTCGTCTTAAATACCGAAAACCGCCTATAAAACAAATTCGTCTTGTATATTATGCAGCATTTTTCACATCATTCAAATAAACAACAAGTTTATATATATAAATGAAACCTAAATATTAAATAATAACAACATAACACGGAATTCGCAGTGGTTTAAATTACACACATACACATTGGAATCCACTTAGCAGAAGAAAAATTTAAACTATTTAAAGAGCATTATTGTTAACATTATCGTTTGCAATTGACATATGAGTAGTAATTTTTTGGACACATTTTGAATGTAGAAATACATTTTTTTTTCATTTTTTGCGAATGTTATTTTACCGAATTTCTTTATCTAATGAAATTCTTACATGAAAATTGTGTGAAATTGAAACATAATCTAATTTGCTAAAACATAATTCAAATTTTCTCGAAATTCTCGAGGACTTTGATTTTTTCTATTAAAATTCTCTAAAATAATGGATTTCAAATTTTCATAATTTCCTGAGTTTCAATCTCAAAAGAGTGGAACTTTTTTCTGTTTTTGTATTTATCGCTTTTTATAATTTACTAGCCGCCTTTCGCGACTAGCCGGTTCGCCAGTATTACCGCTCACTACAATTTTCAATTAAATATTTTAAGTAACTGGTCTCTTAATAGATTCTCAAACGAAACATTTTTAATCTTCAAATTTTGATAGTCATACCAAACTTATACTGTTGTTTAGATCGTTTCTTTCAATTTACTATATATATTTTGCTAATTTGTTGTCATTTCCGGTAAAACTTCAACTTTAATTTAAAGTGGAAATGATGAAATTGCAATTAATATAAAGATATTTTTAAATAAAACCAAGCGTTTTATTTTATTTATCATCTTTAATGTTATTTATTTATTATTATTATTACTGAATATGAGTATTGCAAACAGAATCGCTCGGTATTTAAGTCTTATGTGAACTACAAAATATTTTTCATAATTTATGTAATATCTAAAACAATAATTCAACAAAAATTTCTCAGATTCAGCATAAAATTTAGTTTTTAGTTTTGCTTTCAAAAGGATTGAAATGAAATCAATAATAATATTTTGTTCCGGACTATAAATATATTTCAAAAATTATGAAGTTTAAATTTAATGTAGTAAGGTATCATATTCTGAGAAATATTCTGGACACACCAAATTTTAAATAAATGAATGAATGTTTCTGTTTTCCACGATCAACTAAGACTTATTTATGAAGCTTTGAATGTTAAAAATTTAGAAAAACTCAACATTTTCATAATCTTAGTCCAATTAATCTTGAGAAAACTGCGCGCTGATTCGCGTATTTTCTTTGAAGCGATCGATGGAAAATCTAAAATTATCCTTTTTTTATTGAATAGTGATATTCAAATTTTCATAAATCAGTCAGTTTAATTGATTGATTTAGTTGATTGGAAATTAACTCTTTTTATTTAAAATATTAGTGTTTCAAGAACATTTTGTTATTCGTAATTTCTACCGCAGAAGCTTAATGTAAAATCAAAAATTCGTTACTTATTAAAGCATTTATTAAATCAAGTTATATAAAATATAATCATTTTCCATTGAGACCATTTTAGCAGATCTGTGACTTACTAAAAGTTTACAAATCAGCTGTGTGGCCCTGATTTGAATGGATATCCTGTTTATATTAAACAAAACTTGCCTTAAAATATAACTGATTTATTGGATTAATAATATAGAGAGTGTAAAAGATCATAAAATAATTTTTCTTGACTTTATTTTTTAGAAAAAATAATATTTCATATATGTTTCCTTTAATACAAACACGTGCCGAAAATTATATTTTTGCAGATTTTATTTCCACAAAGATTTAATTTATTTTTAGTTGGAGCTTTAATCAATGTGATGGCAACACTTTGAAAAAAGCTAAATTTTTCCCATGAATACGAAACGTGCTCGAGCAGCTTAAATTTTATTTTTATTTTGTGCGAAAAAAAATTGTTGAAAAATATATTTAAAATATTTATTTAAAAATTCATTAAAAATAGAAATTTAATTTTAAGATTAAAACATTGGCATCATTTAAAAGATAAATTTTTGATCTTTAACTTCATGTAAAAATCTTTTTTGTGCGGTAATATTTTCGGAATTTATAGCAGAAACACGTCAAAATTTCGCTTAATTTTTAAATAAATGAAATTCTAGTTGAAAATTCGAAAAAGTAACCCCCAAGTGCACATTCCCGACCTCCAAGGTATACACGTGCCAAATTTGGTAGCTGTAGAGCGCCAACGCACACACACACACACATTGAGCTTTATTATAAGTATAGATTACCTACAATATATGAAACGCTGGCATTCTAAAGAATTCCTAGGCATTTCTAACAAAATTATGAAACATGAGAATTATTTGAGCATATTATGTGGTTTCTCTGGGCATTATGTGTAATAGCTAGACATTTTTCTGAATGATAAAAGCGTTTGAGATAAAATATCAATAGAAAGCTATGATAGTATTTTTTTTAAAAGATGCACATTCTACCCAAATGCAAGTGTTAATTAGAAAAATATATATATAAAAGGTGCATTTAAATTCTTTCATTTTTCAAAATGTCTTGTTCTTCCATTTTAATGCTGAGAAATGCACTTTTTTTTTCTGAACAAATTTATTTATGAATATCGTGTTTTCGTCACTCCCTAACAAAATCTAAAATATAAATGGCAAATTTTTTAAGTCAGTCATATATGAGTTTAGTTTTGAAAATCAACGTGATATTGCAACCCTAACTACGTGATATTTGAAATGAACAGTCGATATATTCAGCATTTTGTTGGTTTCTCATTTAACACTCTATAGAATGCCTAGGAAATGTGTGAAACATTAATCATTTCTTACTTAGCCTAAAAATACTAAGCCTACTTTAATATGACGAATTTCAAACCTTTCGGTTTAAATTGATAGCTCAAGATTTTTTAAAAATTCTAAATATAACTAATAGTACTCTAGGAATGTATAAAAATTTGGATGCATTCCTAGATTAACTTTTCAACCTTACATTTATTAATTTAAACAACGAAAAATATATTAACTTGTTTTGAAGCATTTCTCCAACTAGATGTATAAGTCTATCCCTGAAAATTTAAAAACTAATTACTGAATCACAGTTAAATTTATTACCCTGTATACGCATATTTTAAAGTTTTCATCATGAAATACTTCACTAAAGATTTCGAGCAAATTTTACGAATTTAAAAAAATGAAAACCTCTCCAATGCCATTTTTTTGTAACATTTCATCATTTCATAAGCTCTTTAGATGTACTTTCTCCGAGTTAAGTTAAAATAAAAAGGCAATAATGGTATATAAAGAAATACATGAACAAAAAATTCTTTTTCCCTTTTATTTCATTTTATTGAATTCGACTGTAATTCAAATTCAACAAAATATTCATTGTGTTTTCAAAACTTAGTACGAAGAATATTTAGAAAAATTTTAATGCCTCAGTTTAAAAATATTTCCATACATTTTAATGCAAAATTCCTCTGATTCCTACTGAAAACAAATGCACAGTAAAAATGTAATAACTTAATTTATTTTCTTCACACAACTGGAACGTAAAAGAAAAGAAAAGAGCATGGTTGCCATTAAATTGTTGAACGAATCTGAAAGCGACCGAGAATAAAATACTTGTCATACTTTCTTCCTGCACTGGAAGAATAACAAATCACTTATTCTCCGAGAATTAAGAGCTATGTCAAAAAGAAAAAAAAATGTCGAAGCGCTGCTTAAAAAAGTCGCATCAATTAAGAATTTCAGTTTGGTTCCTTTCTTAAAAGTGACTTAAGAAATATAATTTTCGTTTGTATTATTTTTATTTTTTTGTATGTGGCCTTAAAGAAAGAGTTCTACCGTAAAGAAATTCGACTTCGAGATTTAGAGGAATTATTTCTCCCTTCTCCCCCAGAATAGTATAATTTGGGAATAAAATTGTTTGCATGTCTAATGATCAAGACAAAAGAAATTTGATGCATGGATTTTAAATGAAAAATACACATTTCTTATATAAAATTATTTAGGGAGAAATCACCCTCTCCATGCACTTTTAAGTACAATAATTATACAGTGTTTCATCTTCAAAATTGTGTCAAAGTTCATACCAAATCCTGCACGTTGGTTTCTAAATTCAGATTGATGCAAGTGTGATTACTGTAAAACGCAACAAGCCAGAGGGATGAATTTCAATATATGATCTTTATACGAAATTGTCGATTAGCTTCAAATTCCGAACCAAATCATCAAAGCTGTACGTTTGTTCCTCTATGTAATACAAGCAAAATAACCCCAAAGGGAAACGAGCTAGATAAATGAAATGTGGAATGGGTCTTGACATCATGGTTGCATATCTGTGTCGACCTAGGATATTTGATTCTCTTCATTATACAACTTAATTTCCCTCACGCATAAAATTACTTTTATATTGCAGTAGGGTATAATAGGTTCTCTCCAAAAGATTTTGTCCATAACCATGTTAAAACTATATAATAATTAATTTTGCTAAATTTTATCTTACTTTACTCTGCCTTGATACAATTTGCCAAAATTGTCTCCCTTTTAAGCTTTTCAATAATTTTGTTCTCTTAATCATTTTCAGCAACTGAATGTGCTGTACTGGAAAAGGGAGACTTTACAAAATGCATTGTCTATTTAATCACTATTTCATACGTACTTAAAAAGAAAGGAAATATTAATGAAAAAACTCATTTTCACTGCATTTAAGTCTGCTGAATTCAGTTTAGGGCTCATAAACTGAAGCATAGTTTCTATCTGGGAAAATTAGTTTCGCATATTTCATTTCTGGTACATTGGAATATTTTTTTATCATTTGAAAGTCATACATTACCTTTAGTTTCAGCATTAGAAATTTACATCATGATCAGAAAGATAAATGAGAAATTTCAGAACTTGTGAAAAAGATTTGTCATCGATGCTTGTATTAGTAACTATTTTTTCTACAAGTTCATGGCATATATGTAACAGTAAGTGCTTTTCAAAGAGTAATTTTATCTTTTGCCAATGTATTTAGAATTTGTATTAAGAATAACAGAAATAACAGAGAAATACCAATACAGGAGGTTAAGAAAACAATATAAATGATGTATTAAATGTATTAAACGGTAAAATAAAAATATATGGAAAAATGAATTTTTGTTTGGTATTTTTGAAACCTTTAATTATTGCATCATGTGTTTATTGTATGTTTGTTTCCTGCAAAAGTATAAATTTATGGAGGATCTACGATATATTTAAAAAAATCATTAATACAGAAATGATTCAAAAAATTTGAGGAACTGACTCAAAAAATTTGTATAACTTGAAAACATACAGAAATTAAGAAATATAAATTCAATACTTGCTTGAGTGATATCAAATGTATTGCTCCAATTTAATTTTGGAATTTCCACTGCTCGTGCTGCAAAAGTAGAAAGGGTGTGACGTTGTACAACTGTATAAGACAAACCGCAATTGAATGTCAGATGGCAATGATGGCTGGAGAATTGGCGATAACGTTGCACAGTAAGATTTATGCCCATTTATTGCTGAACAAAAAACGAAAATATTTGTTTTTTATCAAAATTCTGGAAATCAGAAAGGAAATTATAAAAGCGTAAGATTCTAAGAGAAATAATCTAAGTAAGTTGGAGCTTTAATTGCATATACTAGGTCTTAATTTTTAATTAATGCTTTAGAACTTTCTAATAGCTTAGTAGCTTAATAGCTAATTTTAAATAATATGAAATAGCTTTCTGTAACTTGGACTTCAATTTCTATGATCTCCAGAAATTATTATTTTCATCTCAAAATTTTGAATAGAAAATTATTTTCTATTTTATAATATTCGTATTTAAATTAAATTTTTAATTCTTATTTCTTATTATGGCTATCCATTTTTTAACATTACATGATTCGTAATTGTAAATCTACATATATGAAAAACGCTAACATACGCATATCAGAAGTCGCTGTTATTACATATTGTTGAATGGCAACAAAGAAATATGAACAAATTATTTTAAAACATTTCAGTTTCACATATTGTCTTTTATTACATAACATCAATCATTCATATTGTCGTTTATTACATATTGTCAATCAATCATATTGTCTTTTATTACATATCATCAATCATACATATTGTTGTTTATTACACATTGTCAATTATTCATATAGTCTTTTATTACATATTGTCAATCATTCATATTGTCTTTTATTACATATTGTCAATCATTCATATTGTCTTTTATTATATATTGTCAATTATTTTTCACTATTCCATTGAATGCTGTTCAACGCCTCACTAATTACTAAAGTTAAAAAAAAATATTATTAGAAATGCTCTAGCTAAAATTCATCAAAAGCTATATTCACTCAGAGGGAAAGAATATCTCAAAGAAATGAAACATTGACGTCACAATTTAATCGGGTTCGAAAATGGGCTTAATTATTTCCAGATTTGACTTATCTGTGGAAATTGATGACCATGTCTTTATCGCATCAAAGTGGTTTTATATCATCTTAAAACTCAAACAATTATATTTTTAATTATATCTATTTCATTTCTCTACACTATTTTCCTTAATTTTAATAAATCTTTTAACAAATTACACAATTTGTTACAATTTTTTCTGTTATAAGAACTCATTGTTCAAATAATTCAATTCCAGCCTCTTAGAAGCAATAAAATCACTAAAATAATGCCTTCTTCGAAAATTAATTTCGAAATAGGGTTTTCAGTACTGCTATTATTTCACAGTATATATTTTTCACTCCACTTTTATTTCATAGTTCTTTTAATTGGCATGCATTATTGTTTAATTCATTCAATTAAATTAATGTTTTTCGGTTATTTAAATTTATTTAAAGACATTAAATAATTTATTCATAATCAATTATTCATATAATCAATTAATTATTCACAATCAATTATTGATAATTTATTCATATCAATTAATAAATAGCGAAAGATAGTTATTGAACATCATTATATACTATCTTGCTATATATTTGACTCCGAGTGGTGACGTAAGATTCCAAAATCCCCCAATAGGGATCGGGGCAGCTAATGAAGTAATAATCATAATATCCAACGCACAGACATCTGTGAATCACACTCAAATTTCCTCTTTTTTTATTCAAAATTAGTTGCATTTTGAAACTGTATACAAAAAAAATTAGCCTACATTTCATTAAACAAATTTCATGAAGTATTTAAGTTTCTTTTAAACTGTAAAATTTCTAAAAGTGCATAGATTTTAATAATTAATTAATTCAAAACGAATATATGGAAACTAAAATAACTCAGAATTCTTCTGCGATGCATTTTTTAAATTTTGAACATCTCAGAGTTTATATCCTAGTCAATTTTTATTCTGAAAACAATAATTTATTCATTATACCTCTCGAAAAGATAATATCATCTTCTTTTATCTAAGAAATATCAAATCAGAGTCTGTGGATAATTAAAAGCGACTTGTTTACTGAATGAGCAACGTTTCCCTATTAAAATTGTCTGCGAAACATATCAATAACATCTTCCTCGTATGAATAAAATGTAATTAAAAAATTGATAAACAAAATAGAAGTGAAACTGAATATGATCGCTGTAGCATGCCATTTTATTAAATAAGCTGCATTGTGATACGAAAAAGACTTAACACTTTTAATGTGAAACATTGTTTATCAATGTTCAAAATCTGCAACATGACTAAAAAAACTGTAGCTTCACAACAATCGATGTCTGAACTAAAGTATATTTAAGTAAAGAAAGTAATTTTTCTGAGTATTAAATGATATTATAAAGATGTTTTCAAAACCAAGGTTATGTTTACGATTGCTTAGATTAACACATTGACTCCCGAGTTAAATTTCTTACAATGTAATTTATATGAGCCCGTTAGTCGCCGATGACCCCTACGGCTGTAAATAAATATATAATTTACTTTTCCACGATTTAATTAATATGCTGTTCACTAAATGCGTCCCACTACAATTATACATATATAACATTAAAAAATTTTAAGTTGGTTTTGCAGACTGTTTACCTTCAGCGTCTGTGATACGTTTACTGTGATTGAAAGCACAAATTGCACTCAATATTGAGTGCAATATTGAGATATTACTTTTAATAGAGTTTGGCAAGGATAGAGGAAAATATTTATTAGAAAAATTTTTAAAAATGGCGAAAGTGCAAAAAAGAAGCCGATATTTTTCAAAAAATTACAAAAATCTTTGTTTAAACATTTTTTTTCTCTGAAACAAATTTAGATATCGAAAATCAGATAACTTTTAGAATATTCTTCAAAAAAAAATTTGGTCAACGAATATTGAAAATTGAATAAAATAAAACATTTTTTTAAAACTGGTAATTTTTTTTAATTTTAAAATAATAATCTTTAAATTGCTAAGCAGAAAAAATATTTTAAAAATTTAAATTTCAGATGCTTTACATAAAGATCAAACTGATGTTTGATAATTCTATGCTTGATGATCAGCGATTTTTGCCATGTTTGTTCCATTTTTCCAGGTTTGTAAGCATTTTTTTTTCTCTGAAACAAATTTAGATATCCAAAATCAGATGCCTTTTAGAATATTCTTCAAAAAGAATTTGGTCGTCAAATATTGAAAATTGAATAAAATGAATTATTTTTTAAATTGGTATTTTTTTTAATTTTAAAATAATAAACTTTAAATTGCAAAATAGGAAAAATATTTTAAAAATTTAAGTTTTTGAATAGTTTTTATTTAACAAGAGCAAATCAAAGCAGAATTTGGGGAAATTGTAGAAAAAAATTGGGAGGCCCCCAAGTCCCTTTAAAATGAAAACTGCAAGAAAAATATTAGGAATAAACATATTAGGAAAATATTAGGAAAAACTCGCTTATCATCAAGCATAGAATTATCAAACATCAGTTTGATCTTTATGTAAAACATCTGAAAAAAAAAATATAATAGTGTTATTAAAATGAAATAAGGACCAATTCTGATGACACTATTTCGTACTGGAAATACAATGAAAAATGTTCAAGTCTTGTAACTCAATTGCAGAAAATATTTGATCGCTTAAAATCTTTCAGCGACTGGGATGCTGACTTTTTTTCTTCCATTTTTCCCATGAATATATATTTTTTGTTATTATCATGTGAAATTCACAGAAATGAGGATTCAGTAGGATTTCTATTTAAACAATTAAGGCAATTGCTTCCTGGATTTCACAATTTTTGTCATCATATTTCGAAATCCCACGAAAACTTTCACGAATCATATTATATATCAAGTACTTAGCAAATTATTTCAATTAATTAAAGGAAATCTTGAATAAGATATTGGATCTCCTACATTCATGTGGGTTCAGTTTTTTAAGTAATTATTGTTCAGTCAGATTTTTGTGGAATTAGTATGTATATCTATATCTATATCTATATATATATATATATATATTCTTTAATTTCTCAACTCGTAAACTGAAACTTCGTTTTTCTCCCTATCAGCACTTTAGTTTCAAATTACGGTTTGCTGTTTATTCTCAGATCTTACTGGATTCTTTCTGCTCTAATGCCTCTAGTGTTTCATTAATTTTAATATATTTGTAATTGCCAGTTTAATCTTGGATTTATGTGCAAAAGGCTCATTATATATTTAACTGCTAAAGAATTAAGAATTCTCATCTTAACGAAATAGGAAAAGGTTTATTTTGTTGGGATTTGTTCTGGAATTATTTGAAATTTTATTTAGGTTTACTCTGTTACATCTTGTTAAATATTTTTTTTAAAAAATTGCAAAGATATTTCCAGTTTCAGATGTGTTTTAATTTGAAGCCATTACTTATTTACAATGTGAAAATTTTTTTTGCTGCAATCGTGATTGTATCTAAAGTATTGTGACTGCTGCAAGGAAATTCTTTTCATCATTAGCATATACCCGCTGACAGGAAAATAGAAATGCGTGGAGGAGAAATGTAATAGTTCCAGAATATTAGTTCTAGCTTCCCCTGCCGTTATAATGCAAGTAGTGAAATCAACTTCGATGACGGTTCATACCTCCATAGGTAGGGTACATAGGCTTGTGATGCCTATTTTGGACCCGCAAGTTATTATTCGCTGTGATTTAATCATTCAGATATACCGAACAGCTCAGGTTAGGTCGGGGTGTTCATTTATTGCATTGCCCATCTGTAAGACACCAGAAAACAAATAAACCCTTCTTTATGAAAAAAGCTAAGCTGTGCACCTTTCAGTTAAAATTGGTATTTAAAGAAAAGAAATTGGTATTCTTTCTTTTTAGTTTGGGAAGTGGCATTCCAGATTTTAAACTTTTTTACCATACAATCTTTCCACAATATTAAAGTCAGTAAGTCAGTTTATTTATGATGATCCCTGATTCAACTAACACTCAAGTGATCAAGCAAAAAAAAATTTGAGTTCTTTTAAAAGTAACATTATAAGCTCAATCATCATAAAATAAAATAATAAAAATGGTTAATTATTTTTATAACTTTCAAGGACGAAGGGGCCGCAGTGGCCTGTTAGTAGGGTCTCGGCTCATGAACCGTAGGGCTTCAGGTTCGCGACCCGATTCCGCAGAAGAACCATCGTGTAGGGGGGCCTGTTGCACGTTAAATCCGGCTGAGCCAAACGTCCTTCCGCTGTTGTGGGCTGGTGCCAGCTCAGGTGTCGTCCTCGTCATCTGACAGCGGTTCAAAATTACGTGGTCCGTCCCAACAAAGCACTAGTACTGTTTTACAACGGGACGTTAATATAACTAAACTAAACTAATCGAGAACGAGCACTGAAAATTTAACATGAAAGATTACGATTTTATTATTGCAAGAAAACATTTTGCTTAAGATACGAACAAATATACTTAAATTAGAATAAAATATAAAGCCTATAATATATTTAGTAAATATATTAATTAATATGATTATACAGAATAATTCTAGAATTTGGCAGGATTTTCTGGAATCTTCAATATGTGCTTATTCTTGATACGCATATCTTCAGATTTCTTGCAAATGCTTATATTTTATAAAATAAATTATGCTGAGAAATTATTTAGTTGCTATTCAAAAACGTAAATCTCAATATATCAACAATAGAATGTTTTAGTATCTCAAGAGAGACATAAGTAAGGGAATCTCTCATGAAGACAAGAGAACTTATTTATACGCATTTAAATTTATAAATAAGTTGAAATGCTTGTTTTGAGATCTGTTATCATTTTTAGAATAATACTACCTTGCAATAAAATAAATAATTTTGAGATCAAATTTTTCTCGCCTTTTATTCAAAAAGAATAATTTATTGAAGCAAAAGTTATAACAATATATGCATTTTTAATAATTAATTTTTTACGAATACTTCATCTAAAGAGAGTAGCAAGAATGACATTAAAACCACTCTTTGAATTTATACATATTGTCACGTAGATATTCTAGTGTTGGACTCAATGACGCACACAAGAGGTAGAGCTAAACCAATTTATTAACTGAACTCAGAACTGAGAATACAGTAACTGACAAATCTTCTGCTTTTATATAAGCAGAGAAAGTTCCAGAATACTCTTCTGGAGACAATAAGGAAAGTCCAGTACACTTGTCTGGTAAACTAAAGAAATGTCCAGTATCTTCTGGAACATAAATAAAGGAAAACATAAAATCAAGGAATTAAGTATTTACATATACCATTAATCTCAGTGTCTCTAGCGGGATTCGAACCCAGCTCTCTTGAGCACAAGACCAGTGCCATGACCATTCGGCCATGGAGATTCGACAGTCTTTCTTCAATGCGGCAATATAATCTAATAATTTAATAATTTATTGCGTCACTGAATATGTTAACAATCCACCATGTTCCAGATTTATAGAATAAAAATTGTTCTTGGGGGCAATTAAACCGAATACAAATTGAATTTGCTTTTCCGGGAATTGCATATTCCATTTCCTCAGTAGCAGAGCAATATTCAAAATGATTGACACAACGAAGGTTTGTTGTTTCTAATTACAGTTGCCATGAACAAGCCCGCGGACGAAGTCAGCGATTTTAAGCTTAAAATGCGTTTCTTGTCTTAGTAGCGCCAACTAAGACCAAGAGTACGTCTTAGCTACTGACGCATCACATTCGCTTGCGCAGTCCCTTTTTATATGGAGGCACATTCACACATCTCACAGATAGAACAGATGAAGAGCCACCATACACAAACCGGAACTCGAACCCAGGACGCCCAGATCAAGGGGAAGAAGCGCTGCCCCTATGCCAGGACGCCGACTGCAGTGAAGGCTAAAAGGAGCAAATATAATCTTGGTGTTTCAAATAAATAGTACATCCAGCTCTTCATCTGTTCCCATATTGATGGCACTGCATTTCGGTTACAATATTTTCTCGTTCCTTCCTTGATCCCTAGTATTTTCTTAGATATTAAAGTTAAAATAATTGTTAACAAAATAATAAATACTCCATTTTCCAGTTGATCCGTAATAATAAATATACATTTATTTATTCCAGCAAAATATTACCGCATATTGATTTTTGTTTTTAATGAGTTAAACAAAAGTTATGAGTTATTTAAGCTATGCAAAATAAAAAAATAATAATAAATTTAATAGATACTTTTTCAGGAATATATAATTAAAGTAAAACAACAGTGGCATTACTCCATTATAACTGTCAAATTATTAATTAATAACTTTAAAAATACATAGGAATTTGATGTGGCATTAGTATGTTAATGCTAAATACATGCTTTTGATGAGCTATTGTTTATTTTCAAATTCCAGTTATAAGTGCTTCAGAATCTGAAGGTCCATAATCAGCATCTATATTATTTCTTCATGTTGCGAAATAATTAGAAGCCTATTTTAGGATAGAACCTAACAATTTTTAATCCTTTATCAGATGAAGTGGATATCATCTGGATGGTCACTCCATTTTCCATTCTTTAACATCACAACTACGTGAGGGTGTGGTTAAATTAAGTTTAATTATATTGACTAAACCCCGAAATTCCCATTAAGAAATTCAAGATTATTTCGTGATAGTCGTCGTTATTTTGAATAGTGATTAGATGTTGAGAATGACATCTGAGCCGGCAACCTTCACTAGTTATCCGCTCCACACTAGAATAAGGAAGTTTTGGTCTTAGGACGCCAACATTAGTAAGAATCTAATTCACATGCAGCGCAAATCTGTGATGGATTCGGAATTCCTATTTGAGTGCTCAGGTCTCGTAGTTTGCCGTCAGTTCATCGCTGCTGTTTTCAAATTAGGTCTTGAACATATAATCTATCGATACCGAGACTCTACGACAAGAAAAAAAATCGTTTTTTTTAGAGGAATCCTCGTGTTCGTTTTTAAAATGTAGTAAACTGGTACATGCCTTGAAATATCTAACTATGCCAAAGATTCAGAATGAATTTCTAACTAAAAAATTATTTCTTATGAGCAATTAAGAGTGTTAAAGTTTGATGTTTCGTAAAAAAATATAGGGGGCCGTGGTGGCTTAGTGATAAGGTCTCGGCTTCGAAGCCGGAATGTTTCAGACTAGAGACCCGATTCCACTGAAAAACCGTCTTGTAAGTGAGCCTGGCACACCCCAAATCCGTCGGGGTCAAACGATTTCTCGCTGGTGTGGTGCGGAAGCTTGCGGAGGATGATGTCAGCCCAAACATCCACCTCGCCATCTGACCGCGGCTCAAAATTACGAGGTCCGTCCCAAAATAGCTCTAGTGTTGCTTTAAAAAACGTGACGTTAATATAACTAAACTAATTAGGAAAATATATTTAATCAAAATTAAAATTTTATATCAATTTAGTTAACAACTTTTTTTCAGTGTGTAGAATCTTTCCTGCTACTCTAAATATTTAAATACCTACTTCAGTTCCAAATATTATGTTAAATTAATTACGAAGTTGACATTAAAATAAAAGAATAATAAGTAAACTAGAAGAAATAAATAATGATGTTGGTTTTCTAACTTTATATAGAAAAATTTATTTGCTCAAATAATTGTACAAGTATTTTTAAGTTCCAGTTATTTATATTTTCTATCTGATTTCTTATTACCTTTACCTTTGTCATTTCAAAATGATTTTTCAAAAGGTTTTAAAAAAATTAATGCAGTATAAAAACAGATGGAAAAAATATATAAACTTGAAGATGACAATAAACCAGAGGGGTCGGGAAAATCATTAAAAACGGTAAACCTTTTGAACCTGTAAACCTTTATTTCTTTTATATTATTTAAATATATGGCAATATTTTTGCTGCTTTTTTAATTAAAATGGTTTTTATTTTTCTTTGGCTTCGATTTATTTCCAGAAAGCAATTTAAAATGAAGATTTGTAAGTACTTTATTGAATTTCCAGAAACTGTATTGAAATTAATTGCTTTTCAATTAATTTCTTACATTTTTTTCTGATTCTTCTTTTAATTTTTTTTTCAAATCCTAGGAGACATGCCTCGCATTCTAGGAAAAGAAAGAAACACAATCATTCTCTAAATAAGGATTCGGACAATAAAATACCGATATAATTTGAGATAAAACGTTCTTGAAATGGTTGGATTTAAAAAAAAAGGATTCAAAGAAATCTCAAATTACGAAAGTAAGTTCGGAAAAAAAAAATTTTGTGAATTTCCGCGATTTTTCGTATTGAGACATTTAATTTTCTCATTTCACATAATAAAAAAATAGAACGGAAAATAAAGAACTACTAATATTTCCTAATCCCTAATCATGAAATTGGATTTCTTGAAGGGATAAATGTAACTTTAAATATAAACTAGAATTAGTAAATTTAAAAACATGGTAAACAATTAATTTTTCATTCAAATTGTAGAAGACAACTCATAATTTTACATTAGATGCTTTCACATTAACATGCTAAACGTATTGTTACGGATTTTCCTCACCGCCGGGGTCGCTTGATAGTTGGAGTGATACGGTGAAGAGAACACATTCAGCAGGCCTCAGTAGAAAACAACGACGTTTATTTACACGAAGAACACGAGTGCACAAAGACGACGAACACACAGACGACAAATATTTACACCCGAGACGAACACAGGACGGTACACAGTAGCACACTACAGTAAACAGTAGCCCACAAGTAGTAATCGTCCACAGCACACGAATCGGCTAGACAGAATCCAGAAGGATAGGGGATCCTCGGAGCTTCGCTCTACGGTCTCTCCAAACGGCTGAACTTCTCGCTGTCTCTTCTCGCTTTAGCTGCAGACTCGCTATTTCTCACAAATGGCTACTACACAGCACGACGCTGCTTACACAGTAGATAACAGAATTCGGCATACAGCAGTTCAGCATTCACCCCACGCAACGTTGGCACTCTGCTGTTTCTTCGCTATCCTCTCGAAAACTTGTTACTTGTCGGTGACTCCGACTACAATTGACGACGACACACGCAGTTTGATAATGACAGCCTTTTATAGTTCCCGGGAGGCGGGCCTAGAATCTTCTAGACCAATCAGGCGTATCTCGGTTCCTAATGGACGGATCGACAAAATTCTTGAAGTTTCGAGCATTATCCATTTTGTCGTCAAAGTCGCCAAATGGTCACCAAGCTCTGGGATCACTGGCTCGGCATCCGACAGCATCCAATACGGATGACTGTAAATCAGTCTTTCTTATGAAGACTCTATTCGTGCTGGAAAACAAAATTAAAAGTTTGTAACAATATCAATAGATTGAATTTATTAGATACGATTTATATTTATATACAGAGTGATTCAAAACCCAGAGCACAATTGTTAAGAGAAATAAGCTAAAGTGGCTACTCCGACCCACTCAAAGACAGGGGGAAAATTTGAGTGATTGGAACACTGTGAAAACATATGCGGGAACTGTAGTTGAGTCCTAAAGATCATCATTTGTCATGATGCAACCCCCCTCGTAGGAGGCAAGAACAGTCATTGATATAGGGTTGCAAATCAATAGGGCAACGACAATCAACCACCGTATCAAAAGCATCTTATCCTCAAACCCATGTTACCAGAGGGGGAATTGTTAAGAGAAATAGAATGCACGAAAGCAAATCAAAATACATATATAAACTGGAAGCACAACTCAAATGAGTTAGAGATAAACGAAAAAGTAAAAAACACAAGGATAACAATACTTCATTTGATGATAATTTACATTATAGCAATAAATGTACTCATGCAGTTTCATGACACCTATTTAACACTGTTATCCGCCTATTTAACATTCTTATCCATCTATTTAACACTCTTATCATTCTCAGTTATGTTCGCTTCACATTATACCTTATTTACATATGAACCCTTACTTTCACACTATTCTCTTATCATAGCAAATAGATTTTGGGCCTTTTCGAAAATACCCGGCATTTTGCGAATATTTGCAGAGTTGATGAAAATTCTCCGGAAGAGGTAGGAATTTTCGCCATCTCGTCAATTGCCGCATTGATTCCGTACGCCATCGGATCTTTAAATGACTTATACTGAAATTCAATAGAAGCATACATCTTGTTGGCGTTTCCGTTCTTACGGGATGCTAATTTGTTGTTCTGTTTTTATTCTTCTTTACAATTCTTATATTGAATTTTGAATCCCCCTGTATAAACACTATAGTACGTAAAAGCACACTTTGAATAATGAATTATTATCTTGTATGTTCAGATGTTATTCTAATTTAGACCCGGTTAGAAATAACGAAATCTGATTCAGATTAGTCTTCTACAATTATCAAACAGTGCTCTAAACTAACTTGGCTAATTCTAAATTTGTTTCTGATTAATTATCTGTCGAATAATATTTTAAACCACCTGGTTCTTCGGACTTCACTAATAGGTTGATATGTAGACCAGTAAATTAAAAATTACGCAATCGGTACTTTAAAAAAAAAAAGTTAATTCTTTTTATCGTTCCACGATAAAAAAGAAAATTAAATTTAAATAAATTTTGGTCAATCTTTCTGCTTCTTGAAGCCGAAGAAAATATTTTTGAAATATCGCTTATCAACAAACATGATAATTCAGAAACAGAATCAGCTAGATAAATGGAAATTGGTATATGAGCTTTACAATAAAATGCAATTTTATATGAATTTTGGACGAACTCTTCTGTCAATCTGTCCGCACATGAAAACAAGATAATCTAAACCATAATGAGCTAAATAATGTAGCACTTCATTATCATCTGTTCTATAGATATACTATAGATATAGATTTTTACTAAATATGTCAATACATTGACTGTCTATCGGTCTGTGAGTATGAAAATGCAATAAATTGAAAATGTAACAACATATATGTATTTATTTTCTTTACTCCCGTAAACATCAGAAATGCTAAATTACTGTAAAATTCTTATACGTTCCAATTCTTATTAGATACATACACATAAAATCTGTTGAAGGTTATATTGAAATAATTTATTTATTTTTTTAAAAGACAAAGCGGAATTTTAATTAGCTTATTGTAGTTCATTTATATTAACGTCTCGTTTTAAAGCAAGATTAGGGCTATTTTGAGACGTACCTCGTAAATTTGAACCATGACACATGAGCTCTCACTCCCCTCTCCAAACTTCCACACCACACCAGTGGAAGGGCGTTTGGCCCAGACTGCATTAAGGTGCACCAGGCCCGTTTGCAGGACGGTTCTTCGGTGGAATAGGGTCTCCGGTTCCGAACTCCAGACCTTATCACCAGGCCACCCCAGCCAACGATTATTTTTAGCAAAATAGCTATAAAACCTTCTTTAAATCTTTTTTTCTCTGAAGAGCCTTTTTTAAATCTTTAAATAAATCTCCAATAAAATGAACTAAATTTATTTTTGTAAAAAATCAATCATGAAATTAAAGAATTAATAACTTAAAAAAAAGCTTACCTTCTTTTTACGTTATAATTTCTAAGAATTACTTTTGCATATTATTTTTTAATATAATAACATCAAAATTTTTCTGTTGATTATATAATTGTGAAAAAAATCGACGATTTCAAAAAATTCAGCAAACCGAATCGCATTTAAAACATGTGTTTAGCATCCCTCTTTCTTTAAAATAAAAATAACAATAATAATACAATTTCCTAGAGAGTATTCTTAAAGTAACCAAATTTTCTTTACTTGAGACTCGGATGTTAACATTCCGAGACTACAATACAGAACACTAGGTATGGGAAGCTAGGTTTCAACGTAAAATATCCAGAAAGTAAATTTAAAAAGGAACAAATAGAAACAATAAGAAGGTTAATAATACGATTTCAAAAATACGAGAAGTTCGGGAAAGGTTAAAGAAGCCTGAACAAAATAAGATTTTGCTGTTAATTTCTCTTATTTTCCTTCAGATCAATGTGTCAGTATTGGTAAAAAAAAAATTCTATGTATAGCAAAAGTCAACTTTTAAATAAATTATATCTGATTATTTTTTTGGCATGAATTACTTACTTATATGTGTAAAGCGGAGAAATGCAGGATATTTAATTCAAATTTCCAAAAGGCTGACGGAGTCGAAAATTAGGAAAATTGATCTTTTTGCATGAATAGTATATGTTCGAATGGAGAATTTCACTTTATTTTGATTTAAAATGAATTATTATAAATAGTTCTTTTAGAATTCGATATAATTAGTTTATTTTAATATTAGCGATTTACTTATAAGTAATTGCAAAAAGAAACCGAAACAAATATTGGACATTTTAGTATTATTATTATTTAATACATAGCAAAAAGTAGAAATTCCGAGTTTGCCTGGTAATTTATGTACGTTTGACCTCCTAGGTCATCCTCATAAGTTTACTAACATCTTGATAAACTTATATGCTCTAAGCACTTTCTTTTATTTTCTGCCTATTTATATTGTACGTATTTTTTCTTACTTGACCTATACATATTTTTTTAACTCCACCTATAGTAAAAGTGATTTCTGTATGCGATTTTTCACTCCTTTTTGGATATTCTAACGTCACGAAATTTTATATTCTTGATGACAATATACTATTTAAATATTTTCGAATTTAATTATCAATTAATAGATTAATTTAGTTAAATTTTAATTTCCTATTAATAATTCCATTTAGTAGTGAATCTAAGAAAACATTTATTTCAGGATGTATTTATAATAATGAAATTAAATTAAAGACTAAAAAGTAAAAAAATGATTAAAATAAAAAATTTATAATTTTTAGCACATTAAAAAGAGCCGTGCTCTTATAAAAACTGCTTCTATTTATTTTTAATTTTTTTACTTATTCTTTAACCACATGAAAACATTCTTTGAATGGGTCTCAAAAGCTATAAGTGCATATCTATCATTAGTATTATTTTATTTGTTATAATATATTTATTTCACTGTGATTATTTCTCCCATCCCATATTTGCATCTCATTCCAAGTATTGTAGCATTATGCCATTAAAATGGGAACTACGCTGCCATCTATTGGCAGTTATGTTAGTCTTCATTTTTAATTTCGCCTGGGAGTTTATTGATTAGTTTTCGCATTTCGCAGTGAAAACGAACTAGATAAAAGGAGTTAGGAGGAGCGAACTAGATAAAAGGAATTAGGAGAAACGAACTAGATAAAAGGAACCCACAAGTTAGTGGCCGACGGGTTACATACATCTTTTAGAGAATTTAATATTGATATTCTATTGAATTATAAATTCCCTGCCGAATTTATTTCAATAAAAATCAAATATATATATTTTTTTAAATTTTGGAACATTCTTTCAGCAAAATTCCCATGGGAATCTTTCTGGAATTATGTTTACTGCAGTTAATTAACATTTGGAAGTTTTATGGGATAGAGGTTTTTTATAGTTTACATTTGGAATTCGTTAGATATATAGTTTTATACATAAATTATTTGAATGTTTTATAAAACTTGTAAATAAGCAAGTTTCATATCTAAAAAATAGGAGGCTGTATAATATACAAAAATCTATCCTATTATTAAATATTATTTTAATAATGTTAAAAAGTTTGGGTTGTTGTTGTTGTTGTTTTTTACTCTATATTATTTTTTTTATTTTTCTGTAAAATCTTTCATACTCAATATATTGAAATCAAGTCTCTGAAAGTTATTCATGATTAATATTTTTGTTATTTCAATTTGTCGGAATTCGCTACTTAAAACTACTTATATAAATTAAAATCAATTAAAAATATCTGATTTTTCAAAGCTGAGAAAAGGAAAACGAATGGAGAATTTTATTAATTTCCCGTATGCGTAGTATGGAGAAAGTTTAGTAATCGTCAAAAAAATTCAAAAGCGAGATTTTGACGAAACTCTATGTTTTAGACCTCCCTAAGTTCGATAAACATATTTTTGGAAAATTTCCGTCCGCCTGTCTGTCTGTGACAAAGATAACTCAAAAAAAAAAAAAAATTTGAGCTAGACGGATGGAATTTGGTATGCAGTCTTCTATCAAATTTTGAGCAAACTCCGCTCAGAAGAAGGAATGTTTAGTTTTTAGTTTAGTTTAGTTACATAAACGTCCCGTTTGAAGCAACACTAGGGCTATTTTGGGACGAACCTCGTAATTTTGAACCGTGGTCAGATGACGAGGACGACACCTGAGCTGGCACCCCCCTCTCCACACCACACCACACCAGCGGGAGGACGTTTGGTCAGGACGGATTTAACGTGCAACAGAGCCCCTTACACGACGGTTCTTCGGTGGAATCGGGTCTCGAACCTGAAACCCTCTGGTTCCGAAGCCGAGACCTTACCACCAGGCCACCGGGGCCCCAGGAGAAGGATATCTGTCCGGCTGTTCCAATATAAATTAACACAACTACAAAACGAAGAAGCCCAGATGGATACAATTCGATACACAAAATTAACATCCATAGTCTAGACACCTATGAAATTTTGAGCTTACAGAAGCATGTAAACGCAACAACTGAAAGACGCAATGACTTAAATATATCAAATGTGTTATGTAATTTTGTGACGTCTTGTATCAAATCTTTGTCTCGGTCTGTTAGGAAAAACGCGTCTAAAACACAAATTTGACATTCGGATACGATTAACCGCATGCCAGCGATTATTCGCTAAATAACTCGCCAGGGATCACATGATAGATTCAATACAAATTCTAAATTCACGCCAAAGGTTAATATTTCGTAGCTATTGGATGCCACTGTTACGCAATGTGTTCTCTAGTATAACAACTGTATGAGAGGGTACGCAAGAAAGATGGCATAAGTCCAGCTGGTTTTCTTATTTCCTTATCAACATGTATGCTGCTGAATTTATGCTTCTTGATATCTTTGAAAGAAGAAACATAATATATGCTGCATAAATGTATGATTCTCTTTCTTTCTCATTGTATAATACTCCACAAAAACTGATTATTGTTAAAAATTTTCTTTAAAATCATTCCGCATGATTTTGCATGATTTGAATCCGAATACATAACCTTCCTATTATCTTTTGATTCCAGCTCTTTTCGAGCCACTACTGCGTACATACCTTTGGAAGAGGAAGATATTTCATCTACTTCCTTACATTCCAGTAAATCTGTACATCTTTGTTTGAATATGGCAAGTACTTTATTAATTTCATGAAGCCATAAATGACAGAGCAAAGAATTTGCAAATTTAGTTAATTTTTCTTTAGATCCTAAGTAATAATTTTAGTTAGTTATTATAACAGTAGACAATCTGCAAGACTATTCTTAAATCGGATAGTTATGATGTAAGTTATTTTGCTTGCTCATGATTTAATAAATCTAATGACAACTTTTTTTCTGATAAATTCGTCATAATAAGACTATGATCGCGCTCATTTCTTTAATTAAAATGTCCATTTGCGATACATTTTATACAGATAATTTTTTGTAATAATTTAAACTAGAATTATCTTTTGACACCTAAGTAACCAATCTAAAGTAAGAAAAAGTTTGAAAACGAAACTAAAGTGAAAACGAAAACGAAACAGTTTCGAAATCGTTTTTGTAAAAACTTCATAGTATTTAGAGAGCGCAAATGCAGCTACTTCTAAAACACAGATGAACTGATACAAAAGTATAAAAATCAAGTTAATAGGAAAAACAAATAAACCAAAAAAATATATATAAAAAAATATAGCTTAAAAAAATAGCTTAAAATTTCCTTGACTGTTGATGGTATGTTCTTGCCTTTTCGTTTTTCCTTTAGTGTTATTTTAAGGTTTTTTGGTTTTTATTGTTTTTTTGTTATTGTATTTTTACTTATTAGTGGTTTTTCTTCTAATTTGTCGTTTTGTGTTTTCCTTGCTGTTAAAATGGTATATCACTTGGGCCTAATTTCAGGGGATTTTCGGGTCACGAAGGAATCATTATTAGACTTAATTGTCTAAATTTCCTTAACAGAAAAAATCCCTTTTTTTGAATCCCTGCCTGAGGGTGACCCTTGAAAAAGTCTTCAGGCCGGATTCTTTTATATATATATATATATATATATATATATATATATATATAAAA
>JAPMOR010087620.1:418653-443392 GCA_026543865.1 Argiope aurantia
ATAATTTTTGAAATATATTTATAATACGGAACAAAATATTATTATTGATTTCATTTCAATCCTTTTGAAAGCAAAACTAAAAACTGAATTTTATGCTAAATCTGAGAAATTTTTGTTGAATTATTCTTTGAGATATTACATAAATTATCAAAAATATTTTGTAGTTCACATAAGACTTAAATACCGAGATATTCTGTTTGCAATACTCATATTCAATAATAATAATAATAAATAAATAGCAATAAAGATGATAAATAAAATAAAACGCTTGGTTTTATTAAAAATATCTTCATAATAATTGCAATTTCATCATTTTCACTTTAAATTAAAGTTGACGTTTTACCGGAAATGACAACAAATTAGCAAAATATATAGAGTAAATTGAACGAAACGATCTAAACAAAAGTATAAGTTTGGTATGACTATCAAAATTTGAAGATTAAAAATGTTTTGTTTGAGAATCTATTAAGAGACCAGTTACTTAAAATATTTAATTGAAAATTGTAGCGAGCGGTAATACTGGCGAACCGGCTGGTCGCCAAAGGCGGCTAGTAAGTACTAAATAGAACAAACACATCAAAAGTAAACATAACATTTCAATAGTTGCCAAAAACAAAAGAGAGAAAAATGCAATTAATAAGCAGACGATATTTAGAAAAGTACAGATATTTAGACTGGGAAATGAAATTATCTGAAATTAACCACACGCGCAGACGATATTTACAAAAGTAAAAATATTCAAACCTGAAAAGGAAAATATATGAGTTATTCCATCAATAAATGCCATAAGTTTGTTTATATCTTCATTATTTTATGAGTCATTAAACATCAAAATGGGTCCGGGACTAAAAAAAACACCCTGTATAGAGAGTGTAAAAGATCATAAAATAATTTTTCTTGAATTTATTTTTTAGAAAATATAATATTTCATATTTGTTTCATTTCCTACAGACACGTACCGAAAATTATATTTTTGCAGATTTCATTTCTAAAAAGATTTAATTTATTTTTAATTGGAGCTTTAATCAATGTGATGGCAACACTTTGAGAAAAGCTAATTTTTTCCCATGTATGCGAAACGTGCTTAATTTTTATTTTTATTTTTTACGAAAAAAATTATTGAAAAACATAGTTAAAATATTTATTTAAAAATTCTTTAAAAATAGAAATTTAATTTTAAGATTAAAACATTAGTATCATTTAAAAGATAAATTTTTGATCTTTAACTTCATGTAAAATTCTTTTTTGTGCGGTAATATTTTCGGAAGTTATAGCAGAAACACGCCAAAATTTCCCTTAATTTTTAAATAAATAAAAATTTTATTAAAAATTCAAAAAAATAACCCCCAGGTGCACATTCTCTGCCTCCAAGGTATACACGTGCCAAATTTGGTAGCTATAGGTTGAATGGTCTGGCTTGTAGAGCGCCAACAACCATACACACACACACACATTGAGCTTTATTATAAGTATAGATTTATAAAAGCATTTAATACCACGAGTGTGATCTGGTCTTGGAAAAAGTGGTGTTTTTTTTTGTTTGTTTGTTTTTTTCCCCTCCAGAAACTAGAACTAACTCCATTCTATGTAAATGAAAGCATCCATTTTTAATTTCTGAGTTGATTTGAATAGTTGATTAATATTCGACTTCAATAATGCTATGTCACTGCTTAAACGGTAATGACAAAATCCGGTTCCTGTAAATAGTAATAATCAAAGAATGAATGCAAGATTTATCAGGGAATTAATACAAGATTAATCTGGGAATTAATGTATATCAAGATAAAGTTTTTCATTACTTTTCATTCCTCAGAACAACAGCAATTGGTGCTTGTGTATAATCTTTGACTACTTTCACCTTTATATCGCATTCTATTTTAAAAATTCTGTAACCGAGCAATAAGGTTGAAGAACTCATTATAAATAAGTAAAACAAATGGTAAATTACAAAAAGGCTCAAAATTTGACACATATTTTGTTAGAAATAAAGGATATCAAGAATTAAAAGTTCAGATCATCTATATTAATGTCCCTTTTTAAAGGGACGTTAATATAGATGAGGGGAGAGGAGGGGAGGGCTATTTTGAGACGGAACTCGTAATTTTAGACCATGTCAGATGACGTGGATGACACCTAAGCTGGCACCCCCTCCTCTCTCAAAACTTCCGCATCACACCAGCGGGAGACGTTTGGCCCCGACGGATTAAGAATTAGAAATAAAGGCGATACGATTGTCTTGAGAATTCTTCATTACTCGCAATGCTTTTATGCATTTTCTCTATTTTCGCATTGAAGCAGACTTGATTGAAAAAAAAATGTTTACATCTGGGTTCAAAATCATTACAAATTTGAGCTGAGATCACAAAGAATGAATTCGATTTTTTTTTTAATATGATGATTTCAATGCTCACGTGATAAATGATTCAAATTTCTGCTATTTTGTATATGGTGAAAAATTTCTTTAAATACTTTTAAAAAATATATTGTTCAATAAAATAAATTTTTGAAGGGCCTAGAGATAAAAAAAAGTGCATTTTGACGACTTTTCTCAAAATGATATTGTGCTTAGACTTAAATACCATTGAAACGTTCCAAATTGAATCGTTCCTTAATTTTTTCAGAAATTAAATTGAATTGGTAAAGAAGATTTCAGTTAAACATTAAAAAAATAGGGGATGCATTTTATATTTCAATTTTTTTTTTTTTTTTTTTTTTTTTTTTTAGATAGTTAAAAGTCAGTTTTAGTTTCGAAAAACATAAAAATCCTATGAAAATTCAGTAAGCGTGCCTAAAAATATTTCTAAAAACTAAGCATTTAATTATAATTGCAAAATTATGCACAACTTTGTTCCACATAAATTTATATTGGGTACCGAGGGAAAAAATGATTAAAAAATTAAAAATGAAGTCTCCAGAAATATTTAAAAATTTTTAAAAATTACATATTTTTTAATTTTTAAGAAATAATGCTTCTTTTTAAACAACTTTTATAGATATTTGAAGTATTTATATTTTAATACATATGCATAAAAATTTCATAACCCTGTGTGAATAATTGAGAAAAATGCCAAATAGAGTCCATTGTCCTTTTAAAGGATATTTGTCAAAAATACGTATATATAACGCTAGTGTAACAGTTTAATGAAGGCTTGTTTTATAGTTTTTATTTAATGCAGCAAAAAATCAGCATATAATCAGAATTGCAAAATCATACGCAGTTTCGCTCCAAATAAATTTATATTAGGTTAATATTAATGAGGAAGAAATAATAGAAAAAATTAAAAATTAAGTTGCCTTGGAAGATTTTGAAATTAAGAATTTATATGTCTTTCAATTTTTAATATATATATATGTCTGGGTGGGCAAAATATCCATTCAATCCCATTTGGATCAGTGTCTAGGAAACTGATTTATCTAGAGTTAATTTATCTAGAGTAAACAAAATTAACAGGACATTAACAATTAAGACCGTAAAGGTTAATTACATTAAAGTTAGAAGTTAAAATACTTAGACGGCACCAAAGGGCGAAGCCTCACAAGATGTCTTCACTTAGCAAAACTAACTGTCGCCGTAGCGTAAGATTATTAAACGCTTATCGCTACCGGAGACGAAGAACCCTGTTCTCTTTTTTTCGAGCGAATGCCAACAACTCGCTTTTTACTCACACTTATGATCATGTGACCTAGCACTTTGAATGAGTAGAACCCATGGTGCCATCTATTACAATACAATAAAACTAACATTTCATAACGCAAAGTGAATAATTCGCAAAAGTGCCTAATAGAGTCAAATAATAATCCTTTAATCTAAACTACTTTTCCTTATGTTGAACATTTTTGCATTTTAAAGTGCTTTCTTATCTCCAATAGAAAAGAAAATCAGTCCATTTCTATTTTTTCGAAATACTCCATATAAATCAAACTTTTATTATTTATAAATGTCTCTTGCTACTTTTCAGGCCGAGTTATTCGAAGAGTTTTCCTAAGGTAAAAGAGACAAACGCCTACATCTTATTGCTCAGTATTCAAAGTCACATAAATGCCACTTCCAAATACATTTATTTCATCATCGGAGAAAATGGAATTTCTACTGTTAGTCTCATCAGAATCCTGTACAGAAAGCAAATTGGCTTCGAAAAAAGAAAGGATTCTGATATTTCTAATTTTAATATTTCAATAACATTCCTAGCCAAATATGACTTATGTGCCATAAAACGCAAATAAACTCGTACTCAATTGCATTCCATAAAGAATAATATAATTTTGGAATTTTCGTCCCCGTCTGAGTAATTGAAAATAGCTATCTGATTAGAATCAATATTGATTCTGAGAATTACAGAATGGCATCGTATAGTAATCCAAAATCTTCCGAATAGTTTAAAATATTTCAAGGCACGGATGGATTAATTCTTATTAGCTTCGGAAAATTTTGCCCAAATTAGGGAGGAAAAAAAAAAAAAAAAACCCGCTCATGTCCAAAAAATATCCGGTTGTTCTAGAATTCAAAATTCCTCTTATCTTCTATAATTTAACAGCATTACAAGGATGAGTTTTTCTAAACGTACAAAAAATTTGGTTTAAAAATGAATTTAACATTTTGCATTCTGAAAAGCAATGAGTGGCTGCGGTGGTCTTGTCGTGAGGTCTCGGCTTCGAAAGCGGAGAGTTTCAGGTTCCAGATACTCTTCCACCGAAGAACCTTCGTATAAACGAGTGTAGTGCACGTTAAATACTTCGGGTCAAGCTCCTCTCCACTAGTGTGGTGAGGAGGTTAGAAGAGGGAGGGTGCCAACTCAGGTGTCATCCTCATCATCTGCCCGCTGCTCAAAATTACGAAGTCCGTCTTAAAATAGCCTTAGCGTAGCTTTAAAACGGGACTTTAATTTGACTGAACTGAAAAGTAATGAGATGCATTATTATACATACGTGAGTAACAGGATTCCTTTTAGTGCTTAGAAATCTAGGAAAAATTTGTAGGTCTGTTGTCACTCCTAAAAATTATTGTGAGAAATCATGCTATTTTACTCATTTTATAATAATCATTATCCCACAAGAATGTTTAAACGATGCATCCTGTACAATTACAGTCAAACTGAACATAGGATTAATAAGGGTTATTTCATATCCCGAAGTCTGAAAATCTAAGAGCGAGAGCTCATTTCTTTCGTGAGATAATAGATATTTCTATACATTTTGACAAATCTTAGAATATGATACATTTGGATTATTATACTTGACGCATTTACTGTTTAAGAAATGTTCTAGTTTAGAATATGATACATTTGGAATATTATACTTGATGCATTTACATTTTAAGAAATGTTCTAGCTTAGAATACGATACATTTGGAATATCATACTTGATGCATTTACAGTTTAAGAAATTTTCTAGCTTAGAATATGATACATTTGAAATATTATACTTGATGCATTTACAATTTAGGAATTTTTCTAGCTATACGATCACAACAGCCTGGTGGGCCGCGGTGGCCTGGTGGTTAGGTCTCGGCTTTGGAATCGGAGGGTTTCAGGTTCGGGACCCGATTCCACCGAAGAACCGTCGTGTAAAAGGGTCTGTTGCACGTTAAATCCGTCCTGACCAAACGTCCTCCCACTGGTGTGGAGAGGGGGGTGCCAGCTCAGGTGTCGTCCTCGTCATCTGACCGCGGTTCAAAATTACGAGGTCCGTCCCAAAATAGCCCTAGTGTTGCTTCAAACGGGACGTTAATATAACTAAACTAAACTAAACCACAACAGCCTGGTTGTTGAATCGCTACTTCACCAGGTAATCGTGGATTCGAAACCCGATTCCAACATAGATCAGCTACATATGCGGTCCTGGTGAGCATTAAATCTCTCGACATTTATCAAAATCTTCAATTTAATGTGAAGTGGAAGCTAGAATTACGAGGTGCCGGCACAGGTATTGTCCTCGTCATCTGATTAATGCTATTGGAATATTCGTCCCAGAATAACTCTCATCTGTCATCAATAATGGTAAGTAATCTATCAAATTTTGACTAATTCTGTTAAGTTCTTTCATTTATCTTACAATTTTAAGCACCTTATTCGCCTATATTCAGTGTATAATGCACTCAAAATTTCTGTTAGTTGTGACAAACTTTTGACTTTTTTATTTGTAATTTAAAATCTTAATCCCGTGGTTCATGATAATCTTAATTTCCATCGCTTGGTGGTGGCTGATATTTTGAAATTAGGTAAATAAATTTGAATACCTTTACGATAAAGTAGTTATCATCGCATCGAATATCTATTTCTTTACTGATTGATTGATAACTGAGTTTGTCAAAATTCCTTATTCTGGGTACTTAGGGGAAGTGCCAAAAATTTTTTTTGTTTAACTTAGTTTATCAGACAAATATTTCTACTTCAAGGCAAGGAATAAAATTCAAAGGCCTTAAAAATTCAGGCCAAAAAAGAATAAATTGTAATTTTTGAATAATCCGGAAATTGTTTGGAAAGACAATTTAGGAAAACTTTATTTGCAATAAAGATGCTGTAAACCTCCTAGATAATCGAACGAATGACCAAAATTTTTACAACAATTATATATTTTGAAGTCATTTAGAAAAGTTCAATTTAAAAATGGATCGTTAAGTATTCATACTAGGATGTAATCTCACTTTTCAAATGTCATCCTTAAACAATGCGAGTGAATGCAACATTAAAAGATATTGTAATTGTCTAAATCTTACCCATTTAGCCCAACACTAAATGCTATTAAGCCAGCAGCTTTTAATTCTAACTCACTGAGGGAAAATTCACATATCTTCCCACTTCTATAAGCTGTCATTGTTCTGTCATTTACCAAATTTTAGTGATAGATATTGTCCTTAAAATTATTAAGGCTTCAAAGCAAATTTAAAATTCCTGCACTCTCCAAAATTTTCCGAATTAAGATGAAAAATTACTTTTCAAAGATTATGTTTGATCGGTTTATTATCATCAACTAAGGAAAGTTACGGAAATCTTGTAAGTGATTACCAGTAGAAACCTAAAGGTAGCATTTATTTTGCATAGAAGTTATTTTCACTGCATTTTATTCCCAAAGGCGAGGCCCTCAAAGGTGCAACTTTTGACCTTCTAGTGACCTTAATAACCTGATATCTGTTCAGATTTACTGTCCGGTCTATCTTCAGCGTTTCCCTCTCTTCCTTTCCTCGTTGCTAAGTGAGGAGCTCTACGTGAAAAGCTGTTACCGCTGTCTTTACATCTATCTTCTGATGAACAGGAAAGGCACCATTATTGGTCGTGCAGACCAACCCTTTTGACAAATAATTGCTGAGGGGGGCAATAGTGTATCAATTTGGTGGTAGCCTAGTCATTCAAAGGATTAATTTGCTGGAGATCAAACGAAAGTGGACTATTTCTAGGCTTTGATTAAAGTTAGTAAACATTCTCGTAAATAGCCCCTGGCTTATAAGTCCTCGTTTGTTTATAAAGCAAGTAATGAGTCTGGGGATTCCAGAGTTAGCTGTATTCCCTTATTAAGCTCGGCGGTGAGTAGTGACATCAGGTCCCGATTCCCTTTGCGTGAGTTCCTTCCTAAAACCACCCAACCTGCAGTGACCGACCATTGACATTGACAAAATATCAGTGAACGATTATTTATTCATATGACCTTTTGCAATCGAGAAAGGTTTGTATAGCAGTGGACCAAATCTAAGTTTTTTTTTAAATTGAGATCAAGCTGCCTGTCTTTAAAAATATTATTTACAAGGAATTTTCCCTATTCTTTTGGGCATCTTCTCATGTAGGCATCACAGGAAATAAACGAGCAAACAGTCAACCTCATTCAACTTCCACTTTTAAAATACTCTAGTACCAGTTTGTAGTGTAAGAAAATATATTAATATCTGTTACAGCCAAAGAGGCAAAAACATGGGAGCCAGATTACGATAAATTTCATGACCTTCAGCCTGTCTTTGAAAAAAGGTCAGATGCAATTAACAAAGAAATGGCACAATTCCGACCAGGCTTCTCCATAGACACGAGATTTATCCCCTGCCATCTTCTTCTGATTGATTCGAGCAATATTTTTCTTTGGAGATATATTATATCAGTGAAAAACATTCTTATTGATTATCCTCAATTTAAAATTCACCTTTCGTGAAGTTTTAAAATGATTTAAGTCACGCAGACCAAACTGATTGGTCAACATTATCATGTTTACTTAATTTGTATATTCTTTAAATAGTTGGCTTTAATTTACAAGCATTAAGAACTTCATAAAACATTTTGCTCCTCGTTCCACTTTACATCCCATGATAAATAAACATAATTTATATGTGAGATCTCTTCATATTTTTAAAATTAGCTTGCTTGCTTTTCAGAATTCATTTTCTTGTTTGGTGCAGCATAGCCAAATAGTGGCCATTATGCCATAATTCTCATCCCAAACTTAGATCAGGAAGGTTTTTTTGCGAACGGATAATATATAAATATTAAAATTTAAATTCTATTTTGAAATACGTGAATAACTAAAAATAAATGAGCGCTTTTAAAACCTCAAATATTAATCATTTTTATATGCTTAGAACTAATGGATTCATGTCTAATTTACACCAATTCATTTACAGTTCTCATTCCATGATTATACAATATTTAGCTGGAAATAAATCCTCCTGGACCAGAACAAGATGGATTTAACTTCAAGAGCGACTGTCCTTTTAGTGCCAGATCCCTTTTTGATTCAATGTAATGAAAGCAAAAGGCCAAAAAGTGCGGTAGTTTTTCAATATGGTTTAGAGGATTTTATTACTAACCATTAGCAAATTTTTTCTAGGAATTCTAGTCTTCCTAAGATTAATTGTAGATGAAGGATATTCAAAAGTTCCACTTGCAAGTAATTTAGACTATCTCTAATTTTTGCCTAATTGAAGATTTTAAGATTTTTTTCGAGTTCTCTTTAAGAATTGTTATGGGGAAAAATTAATATTTCATCTGTGTTATAAAATCATGAAAGAATTAAATATGTATATATCGGAACATTTTATATTGGCAATATGTTTTGATTATTTGAAATTCAAAATGTGCAATTGGCATCTCGGTCAACAAATTCGGATTAACCGTTGATTTTCGAAAACTTTGATTAAGACAGTAAAATTTTGGCTGAAAAAAATGAATAAGACTCGGATTGTTTCAGAAACTTTCGTATTTGAAGAAGCATTCAGTTCAGTAATAGAAAAATTATTTGAGACAAATTCACGCCATCTTTGTAGTTAAAACTAGTCGTATTAGATTCTATCTTCAGGTTATTTTTCTTTGATATTGATGTTTTAATCATGGATAGATAAAATATTTAAAGTTTGCGCTTATTGTAACCGTAATTGGTTTGTATTTTAAAAACTCCCAACCCTTTAATCTAAGCCAAATTCGTTGCATTTAGAGCAAAAATAGTGTAAGAAAATTCGTGTTAAGTAAGGAACGCTCAAAACTTTCAAGTGGAATTCTGCAAAGCCTGCGTATTATTATTTCTTTATGGAGCTATCACATTTTTTGCACCACGTTATCGGAATATTGTATTCCAAGAGAGTTAAGTAAGTTAGTCGAGCATATTAATAAAGCTCACCTTTTCGCTTATTTCTGAAATACTAAAAAATTAATTCTCAAACCAGTGTACTTTTTGAATATATTTACTTAAAAGCTACTTTTCGGTAATAATGTTTGATATACTGATGAATGCTACATAGGAGTTGATGTTTTTACTTCTTTTTTAACATAAATAACATTACTTTTGAAAATGTTTAGTCTGAATAATACTAGTTAGTTATATATTAACGTCCCGTTTTAAAGCAACATTATGGTTATTTTTGGACGGATCTCGTAATTTTGAACCACGGTCAGATAACGAGGACGACGCCAGGGCTGGCACTCCCCTCTCCACAACACACCACGCCAGCGGAAGGACGTTTGGCTCTGACGATTTAACGTCCCCTTACACAACGATTTATCGGTGGAATCGGGTCTCGAACCTGAAAACCATACGGCTGCCGAGCCGAGACCTTACCACCAAGCCACCGTGGCTCTTGAATAATACTGGAACAGAGACTATGGGAAAAAATTTAATCAATTTAAATCAATTGAATAGTTAAAAATATCGAATAGTTAAACTGAAATAATCTGGACTTTAACATTAGAGAGAAAATAAAAAAAAATGTCTTGCATATCCTTTTTAGGATTTCCATTTCCCAAACATTCTGAATAAATGTAGTTTCAAAACTACTGGAACTTAAATAAAACTCTAACGTTAGCTATTCCGATTTGTCGGTAATTCGAGCTTCAGCGAGTGCACCGAGCGAGAGTTGGTGTCTAGGATTTTCTATTAGCGTAATGTTAAAAATATTTTGTGCAATTAAAATCCGTGCTCATACGAAGCCAAACATATTAAAATTGCAATCTATTTCTGAATATTTGTCGATTAAATGCATCCTTGTTTTCTGTATCTTCAGTAATCGTTAGTTGATAATTATTTAAATATTAAATAATTTTTCAATCTGCTCGGGGATATGGTTAATGTATAATGTGTTTAAATCTAAAACTCAAATTACGCTATTTAAATCATTTTAACATGGTAGAATCTGATTTGTAATGTTTATTAAGAAGATGTATTGTATGATAAATGTTATGTTCAAAATGTTGCATATGCTGTTTGTGAATTAAAATTGTTTATTTATTGAAAATGTTTATAAAATTATTAGAATTTTATATTATATTATTTATTAAGGTTAATTATTATTTATTTACTAATGTTGTAATATTTATCTAAAATGTAAAATAAATCTTTGTCGCCGCTTTTAATTATAAAATTCTCTTTTCCCATACTCATTTTTAGATCCAGTTTCTTTAATTAGAATTTTTGACAAATTAAGTTTTTTCTGTGAATCCATTAGCTTCGAATTAGCCATGTTTCACCGTATATCTATTTAAGACAAACGTTAGGTTCAAGACAGTTTTATAAGTTAATATTTTCTATATTCGTCGGCACATTCGAAAGCAAAAAATATCATTGCAAACCATTTTCCGGATTTTAAAAAAATCCTGGTATAGTTCTTACGAACCCGCTTTATAAAAATCTTTGCAGATTTAATAATCCAAGGTTGTTGCATAGAAATTAATAGAATTTCAGAGAAGTTTTTTTCTTTTATTATCATAGCCCTCACACACATTTCATAGGCTTCTATCAAGTGTTAAAATCTTTCCCCATAGATTTGAATTGTTAAATAACTGTAAAAACTCTCTTCACAAAATGAAATCTAAAACATTGACTTTAAAAGATAAGAATATTGGAGTAAAGGCATTAGTAAGGGTTGAATGGTTTAATCTTTTTGTACGAAAGATAAAGGCAGCACAGAAACCTAATGAGAATCTGTTTTTCTTTCAGCTTATCAGGTTGCGGTTTTTCAATGCTAAATGTAATGTAATTCGATATTGTATGTACCAATAGAACAGCTCAAATAAATTGAAGTTTGTAAGATTTAAAAAGGAATATTGCATCTAAATTTTCAAAAAAATAAAATTTAACTAGAAAATAAATCTTGACATGAAATTTCAGGGTGTAAGTAATTTATCAAAAAATGAAATCTTAATATAGAATTCTGAAATTTAAACACATATTAGAATGGACAAAAGTATTTAGTTCACTTTTCTGTCCAATACAAAACAGACTTATTGAATTCCGCAACGAATAATGTACAGTCAATTGTAAATAATATTCATTATTCATGTTAAAATTTTAAAGTAAATTATGATTATTAAATCCTAGAAAAAGGCAGTCAGTAAGTCGTAGAAAAAATCAGACCAGTATCCAAAGTGGAGATAATTCTCTCTAGAAGATGATATAACTAAATTCGGAAAAAGGTTATATCTAAATATAAAGTTTTGTACATGCAAGGATGTACAATTTTGTCCTTGAGAAAATACGACATTTCTTTTGATAAGTCTTAATGCTTCTTCCATCAAAAATTTGCATGTAATTGGCCTTACTTGGCCTTATTGATTCCAATATTAATAAGCATTTACAAACACACATTAAACTTTAGTCGAAAGATTGTTTTCTTTTTAATTACTAAGAGTTACTCCGAAAAGGGCCTCATAAATTTGAAAAGTAATCTTATAACGAAGACGGTATTTAACCAGTTCTCCCCTCTCCAAACTTTCAGTTCAAGCCTCAGAGTTTGATCCTTGTCGTAGGATTCGCATACACCAAGCACACATGTAGCGGAGTTTGGCGGAATAAAACTTCGAAGCAAGAATTTTCCCAAAGGCGAACATTACGTTCAGATCACTATAATCGTGGTCCGATAACGAGGATGATATTCATACTGGCATCTCATTTTCCAAATGATTTTTGAAACAGAGCCCAAAGAATCTATCACTAAATCTACGGTTTAATATTGTGTTTTATATATAGTGACATCCAATCAATGTGTACAATGTTTATATTTCTATTTTGTTTTTCATGTTTTACACAAAAACTTTAATGTTAACAAAACTTTAATATCATTCTTTTAAGCTTATTATTTACAGGAATAGTACAATATCCTTTAGAAAAGGGATTGTGTTAGGAAACAGATATGAGGAATTGGAATATTTTAATTAGAGTAATTTTGAAGCGGTGGATTTCCATGTCATGAAATTAAATATATATTCGTAATATATTTAATAAAATAAAACAATTTTTATTTGTGTGTTAAAAATATTTATCTATTTTTTTCTTTTAAATATAATATTTAAGTCATTACTATAAATATTATGGAGATTTAAAATCATTTTTTTTCAAATCGACTTCCAGGTGGCACCACATGTAGAGAATTAAAATTTTGTTAAATAAAATGATCAACTGATAAAGATCTGGAAAAAAAAAAATTCATCAATGATGCATAAGTGCGCACTTTTATATACTTATAATATAGTTTCTAAAATGAATTTAAACTATTTTTGTAACATTATGATGCTGACAGTTGATTTTCAAGTGAAAGTAAATTTATAAGATTTGCAGGTATAATAATTGCAATTATGTATAGTTAGAAATTAATATTTAAATGTCTGAAAAAGATAAATGTCTTCATGAAATTACAAATGAATTCATCTTAGTTACACACAGGCTCGAAAAATTAACAGGAAATATTATAAGTTTGTTAAAATTTCTAATAAATTTGAAAAGGGAAATAAAAAAAAATCCAAATAATATGATAAAAAAATAATTTGGAAAGTTCCAAAAAATTCTTGGATAAGTTGTACAAAAATAACCAACTTATAATTTTCAAGAATAGGAAAACGTGTTTCTACAGCAGTCATTTGGCACGTTTTAATGCATCCGTGCTTACAAAAAAAAAAACTGACATTAATATCAAATATAAAGATTCGTATTTGCTGAAAAACATTATCATCACTGTTATATCAACTTCGAATGTTAAAATTGTTGAAACGCTTTATCGATGTAAAACACTTGAAAAAGTGACTTCTACTATCAAGTTGTTTTAAATAATGCGATTCTTGTGCGACTTCTTCAAATGACATTACCGTTCGTGGTTCCAGCTTTTATATTAATACTGCATTTGATTTCTTGTGTGAGATTTCCATTCTATGAGATTTTGATATAATATAGAGGATAATTCCAGTCTCGTAATTATATATCTTCTTGGTTGTTGAAAGCAGAAGATTAATGTGTTTTATGCAGTATTCAGTTTTCTATTTTTTGAAATCTTCGTACATTGCGTATAAGCTTTGGATAAAGATAAATTGCTGGAAATGCAATTTGAATTTTTAGAAATAATAAAAGATTTGAAATCCTCATTCAACACTTTTATTATATTTATTGATATTAGTAATTTTTATTTATTATTAATAATAAAATAATTGTTTTACTAACTTTTTAGACATTCAAGGAGTATGATGACTTCTACCATGCAAAAATGACTGTCATTTTCCTTTGTTTCTTTTTTACACTCAAGAAGTATCTTGAATCAAGAAAGAGTTGTGAAATATTCACAATGAATGAATAATTAATTAGTATAAAAGGTTATAGGGCAAATATCTTAGATTGGAATCGTTTGTTATAAAAAAATCATGAAATTTATCATGTCCTTTGTTGATAAATGATTGCTGTAGAAGGTATAATTACATGTATATTTTTTAGACTTTCATGGATTTCTCAACAAGTGATTTATCATAAGCAACACCTGCTGTTCTATTATTTAACACATGCTTCTTGTCGAAATATTTTCATCTTATCTTTTTATTTTATAGAACGAGAATTTATTAATTTACCTATAAAGTTCAGCTCATATTAGCATTTAAAGAGCTCTTTTTTAAAACAGTTTTTTTTTTTGTCATTTTCTTTACCATTTAACCTTGATTTTGATAACCATATTTATGCAATGTTTGTGAAGATACAAAAGGCAGCGGTGGCCTGGTGGTAAGGTCTCGGCTTTGGTACCGGAGGGTTTCAGGTTCGAGACCCGATTCCACCGAAGAACCGTCGAGTAAGGGGGTCTGTTGCACGTTAAATCCGTCCTGACCAAACGTCCTCCCGCTGGTGTGGTGTGGTGTGGAGAGGGGGGTGCCAGCTCAGGTGTCGTCCTCGTCATCTGTCCGCGGTTCAAAATTACGAGGTGCGTCCCAAAATAGCCCTAGTGTTGCTTCAAACGGGACGTTAATATAACTAAACTAAACTGAACTAAACATGTGAAGATTCAAATATTTTCGCAGCATAGCAGATTGTACCTTAAATGCATAGCTATAATTATATAACTAATTAATTCAGTTAAATCATCTGTTTTCGCTACAGCTTAATTGTCCGGATGAAATTAAATGCCATTTCTATGCTTCCTGAGGCGAGGAAGTTAATATAGAATTTTAAAAACAGGTCTTTTAAATGATATATTAATAAGATCATTTTCAAGACATGTCCATAATGATACATATATCAATATTTTTCGTAAAAATATTTTCTACTAAATAGTAGAATGCACAATTTTTTATCAAAAATATGGGTGTGAAAACAAAATCCTAAAAGCTTGAGGTACTGATGGAAATACACTATGATAATGAACATTTCAATAACATTTCTAGTATATTTTTTATTAACTTTTCAGAATTTTCTTACCTATTATATTTGTTGTAAATTAATTATATAAAAATTAAATTTAATTAAAAATTTAATTATAGTGCGGATTTCAAAACTCCACAATTTAGCGATTTTCTTTTGATATTCAAATTTTTGATAGAATAATTTTTCGTTACGTAGAAGAAACTATATTTAAAAGTCATGTTTTTATAATTTTCTGTTTTTAGTCTTTAATGAGTATTGTACCTCATTATCTTAAATAATATGGTATCTGAGTAAGAATCACAGGTGTAAATCACAGCACCAAACGAGTTAAAGAAATAAATTGACAAACAAGTTTAAAAAAATTGTATTTTCATGAGGGACAAATAATTCAACAAGACTCCGGGGCAATCTATCGAGAAGAGAAAATAAATTCCATTGAAAAATTCTTTTCAAAAAAAAAAGATGAAATTACTTAGATTGAATAAAAGCTTGTGCTATGTTTGATTCAAAGAGACCTAATTTCTAAATTGTTTAAATCTATGAAGGATTTTGATGATGAATTATTTGATAAATACTTCATTTTATAATGATTTTATAAAATTTTAAAAACATTTTCAGAATGATTCAGTCGCCTTAAGAAACTTTGAATAATATAGACGACTAAATTTATTTTGCCTTTGTATTTCAAAATTCTTAATTTAAATGTCCCAATTCATTACAAAATAATATAGAACTAACCGTAATCATGATGGTCCGGATTAGGAGAATTAAACTATCCATATTCAGTTTATTTACTTTAGAGAAAGAAAAAAAGTGTATGATCACAAGAGTTCTAAATTTTGGTGCTATATGAAACTAGGAAAAATTGATCGTAGTTTTAGTTTTTCTAATTTCTTGAATATTTTGATTGTTGAACTGTAAACGACTTAGCCTAAGTTCTTACCTCATTTTTCAAAACTAAATTTACATTTCATTTAACATAAAAGTCTATATATTTCATAATAAGAAGTTCAAATTTTCCTGAGGAACTTGATCCTGTCTGAGATATGGTTCTAATCCTAGGAGATTATCTTCTTAATAATTTAAAAGCACTTTTTAAATAATTGTTCTCATATAAAACTCGTCCAACTCATCTACTAATAACACCAATTCCAGCACAACTGCAATTATGCCAATAATCAAAACGAAGAGAAACCACTCGGCTTGATTGTTTAGATTACCATATTGGCAACAAATTTCGCCTAGCCAGAAGTTCATTCCTATCGCAGACTGTAATACAGAAAGCTCGGAACATTTTAGGTACTTTTTTTTTGTTTGCTGCAACTATTCCAACTATTTTTAGAAGCTTTATATAGAATCAAACCTTCCTAACTTGAATTTTTCTATATAGACTAAGAATTAAACCATACGATATTGATACGATAACCTAAGAATTAGACATGCCCACTATCCTGTATCAAACTGAAGTATTCTAAAAACTTGAAAATATGATGAATTAATATAGACGAATTAATATAGACGAATTATGAATTTTAAAAGTGAAGTTCAGGAACTTCAAAGAATGAAAACTGAAAATACATTTTGTAACCCCCTTCCCAAAAACATTCAGCTTTACACCACTTCATTATAATTCAAAATGGGTTGAAAATTCTTTTCTGTACATTATATATCTCAAGACCAAATAGATATGCCACTAACAAATTATCAGTTGTCTTACAATTTAAGAAATTCACATCTTATCTAATCTCCTTAGTCTCCTTTATGCATTTATTAAACTGAGAAAACAAATGGGGCAAAATATTACAGAAGAAAAAGATACAGAAAGCTAAGCGGCCAGTTCTTATTGTAACCATAAAGAGCTATGTCCGGCACTACTAAGCTAAAATGTCCAATTAGTATGAATAGTTCCCATCGCGTTATTAATATAAAAACTGAGGATAGAATGTTAAGAAATTTCTCTGTCAATTAATTCCTTAAACGTGAAGTACATCCCATCATCAGAATGGAGGTAACTCGAACCCAAACCATTTCTGTATTTTTGAAGTAAACCAGAATCTGCTTACTTATTCTGCGATTTCTCAGTCATACATTTGTGATAAAAGAATAGTCTTTATTGTAAACATAATTCAATCGTCGCCTAGTAATAATTTATTGTAAGTATACATATTAACTAAGAATGTCAGGGATATAAGAATGAAATAGGTACTAATTATTGTCAAAAATTTCATTATTCTTTATGAAATAAGAATACAGATATTTCTCTTTATGAAAGTGCAAAGACTAATACCAACGACTAAAGATGATACCCAATATATATATATATATATATATTCTCTGAAATTTATACCGCCGTGCTTTAACATTCTTATATTTTTTTCTGTTACTCAATATGCAAAAAAAATAAGTATTGCAATCGTTAAAAAATACATCAATGTCAATGGATCTTTGTTTTAGAACTTTCCAATTCTGAAAATAATTATTATAATTATTGGAAATTTACCTGCCAATATGTTTCTATCTGCATATGGATATTATAACTCTAAACCACAACAAACTCGGAATATCAAAATTTCTCTCCAATGTTTGCAACCTTATATAAAAATTGAAAATTTCTATTAATTTTTTGCCAAACTCCTATGTAAATGACAAAGGATCAGAAAAACTAAGGGAATCTGTTTTTCTATCAGTCTAAATACATGCACGTTAAGTCAAAAATGCAATGTGCTAGACAGATGAAACTTAGTATATGATTTTATGAATATAATTTTATTACTATTCAGTAAAAGATTTAGAAGATCCATAAATGTGTATTAAATGTCTCGCTAAATCCGTCAGTGGGTGTTATCTGTTGATCTCTTTATAGTTCAAAAGGCAGCGAACTAGATGGATGAATCTTACTTGATTGCACATTAAAATTCAAAAATATCTCTAATTTTGCAATAAATCATCAAAAGACTGACACGAATATGGTACTTGTATTGAAAGCTAAACACAAAAGAGTTATCAACGAGAAAATCGTTGTAAAAATAATCCCACCTGTTTTCGTTATAATGCTTTAAAAAGGAATTTTTAAATTTAACAACAATGTACAATCCATTTAATAGCATCCTACATTTCTAAATATCATGCTCAATAGCAGTTTCTTTTTTAACATTTAATAAGAAGATAATCAAAGAAAAGAACAGTTTTTTTCTACATACATCAAGAAAAGAAAGAAAGGGATAATATAAAAGGAGACAATTGAGGAGAACACGGCGGAAACAGAATTCCTCAGGTTTACTCAACAACTTAACGAACCACTGAAGCACCACCGGTTTTTATTTGTCGCTTTACTTTGTTCTCACTCATCTCAGGTTCAGTTAGTCTTTTAAGATCGGATTTCGTTAAGCTCCTAAAGTTCGAACGATTCTTGGAGAGTATTTGCAGGTAAAGCGTTCGATTTATTTCTAAGAACGCAAACAGTATCTGAGGATTTTATTTTTCGTTCCAAAACGTGCAATAAATCGCTTCTATTACGCTTCTATTGAGATTTTTTTTTTTTTTTGGATTTATAAAATTGAGATCTTCTTTTTATTATTATTATTAGCAATCATTTTTACGAAACAGGATTTTTCCGAGTACTTATATTACATCATCACGTATTCGCATTTGTATTTTTAAAGACATATATTATGAAACTTACTTTTTAATTTAAACTCACGTTTTCACTTATTTTGGTTATTCTATTAGTTTAATTTTTGCTTATGAAGAAATATGCATATACAAAGCATGGATAGCATATACTGGATAAATATAAAATTGAAAATATCAAACATAAATGAAAATATGAAGTTTAGTTAAAGAAATAAAAATTAAATATATGCTTTTATTAAAATATTTAAATATATGGCTGGTATGAGAGTATTTGCAGATAAAGCTTTCCATTTATTTCTAAGAATGCAAACAGTATCTGAGGATTTTATTTTTCGCTCCAAGATGGGGAATAATTCTCCTCTATTACGCTTGAGAAATTAATTTTAGATTGATAAAATTGATACCTTTTTTTATTATTATTATTAGCAATCATTTTTATGAAACAGAATTTTTCCGAGTACTTATATTACTTCATAACATATTTGTGTTTTCTGTTTTTTAAAGACAAATATAACTCGTGGTTATTTATATAATGAAATTTGCTTTTTAATTTAAATGCACGTTTTTACATATTTTGTTTATTCTATTGGTTTCTTTATTGCTTATGTAGAAATATGCATATCCAAAGTATGGATAGAACATACTGGATGAATATAAAATTGAAAATATCAAACATAAATGAAAATATGAAGTTTAGTTAAAGAAATAAAAGTCAAAAATTTCTTATTAATGTATTTAAATGTACAAACAAATTTTAGCAAAGATATAAGGCAATCTAAAAGAATTTATAGCATAAGATTAAAATTATCATAGTACAATGATGTAATTGTTCAAGCGATTTTTTTTAACGCTCTGTTTGCTGAATTATCATATTTATAACTTTTTAATTAAAAATTGTCAATTATAAATTATAGTTGGATACAAAAATTACGTGGAATCCATATTAAATATTCTATAAACTGTCAGTTGAATCAAAATTGCTAAGCATTTTTAAAATAGGTGTTATTTAATGAAAGACCAGGAAGAAAAAATTAAGTGGTTAAAAAAATAATTCATAAATTTGCATCATGTTATATTAATCCACAGTAATTCCGCAATGCAGTAATTCCCATTCACATGCTCTTTACTACGTAAAAAAGAAAAACATTCCTTAAGAAATGAATGAAAGATTCCACTAATGAGGCTGTTTCAAAAATCCACGCGTGGGATTCTTTTCCAAGAATCCCGCACGTGGATTCTTGGAATCTTTCCGGGTTTCGGCCGCACGAGCTCACGATACACGAGTTGAAGAAACGTAAAACTAAACATCAGATGTGGTGTATGCTTTCTTACCATTTAATCTATAACGTGGGAAACCTGAAATTCGATATCATTAAATTACGAACGTACCTGTGGGAATTTATTCCATCAGTGTATACATTTAACAGAAAGAAATAATCTAATATTACTTTTTAATTTATAGTTTTCAGAGTTTTGAATTTTTTGTCAATTTTTCATCCTATTAAAGTAATTTTCACTATAAAACAAAAATATCTCATTTGAAAACTACAAAAATGTTTTATTATATAAAATTTCTCAAACTTTATTTTTAACTTCCAACTCATGTTTTTTTTTTATTTCAAGCAATAACCTAAATATAAAAGATTCCATTAAAATTTCTAAATATTTTTTACTGTATTGATTTTTAAATGTCATTAATTAGTACTATATTGAGTTAATTAGTACAATTGAGGTTAATGCCGAAGTATTTGCAACGAAAAAGATGTTATGAAAGTTTTTTATTCATCCAAACAGAGAGCCATCTTTATCCTGTAACATGACATGGTTTAATTTTTTCATTAAAAATATTACTATTATTTATAAGCAAATCAATAGACTTTATTTATATATTGGCAAAATCAGTTTTGATTTTGAATATCAATAGTCTTCGAAACGGGAGTTTTTTTTAAATAGATCATTATGAAGTCAAATCTTTGTCCTTTAAAGAAACAAATACTTCTAATTTGAAACTATTTGTTTCTAGGTTATAATTTATCTAATTATTCGCTTTATCTATATAATTAATCAAATAATTAACTAATAAATGATTGGTCATGAATCTGAGATGACCACTCATATCTACCACTAAACATCCTTTAGTTGCTATTCTAGTAAATATGACTGGATAACTCTTTATATCTCTTTTTAAAATTGTTTGATAAACTGTTGCATAGTAACATATTCTTGGTTTTTGATCAGATCAGGCCCAAATCAACGAAATATCCCCTTAATAATTCCGTTGAAGGGAAACGTTCTCCCGCAGCTGTGATGTCGAAATTGCAGAAGGAAGATTCTATCTCAGTTACCGTCCTCGCCCCCAAGTTATGTTCCAAAATAATTCTCGCACAGCTTCAAAATGGAGTATAATATAAATAAAATCGATAAAGTATCACATCAGCGTTCACATATTATTCATCACTAATTCCAGAGGAATTGATGCTCGTATAGTTAAAATCACAAGACAAATGTAAGTTTCCACATTATTCTGTACTGTAAAATCATATCTTTCCTGTACTTATCATGAAATATGTCAGATTTATCAATTAAGAGATAGTTTTTATATGTATCTTCTAGTGAAAGCTTATAAGCCAGTTAATAGCTACGCTTCGTGAGCAATTGCTTTTGTATTGTGGTCATGTTACTCGGCTGCGAACCACATGGTCCCAGGTTCTATCCTCGCTCATAACATCCGCTGCAATCTCTTGAGCTTGAATAAAATGCTCAATTTTCAAGAACTTTTACATAAAGCTGAATAAAATTTTTATGGAGTTTTAAATAATAGAATTCGTTAATTTCTTTCTATATTTTTCTATGAAAATCGATACATTTGAAACCATTTTATAGCGTTTTCCACTTGCCTTCAGCTTTGCCTCAACGTAACATAACTTAAAGAAATTCTTCTTTTTCTTTTTTTTCTTTTTTTTTGCTGCAATTTCTTTATAAGAATCATCTAAGTTTCAGTGTAGTTTTTTTAAGTCTTTGAAACTACATATTCTAAATATGAACTTCAAGATTAGAAAGTTCGTATCTAGATGTTTATTTGAATAAATCACTTAGTTTTTAAGAGAACGCTAATATCCCCTCAGCGATGGCATTAAATGCTCCCATGAAATCATCTAATACTGATGTATATAGTATATATTAATATTTTATTAGTTTATTTTTAGATAAACACTATTTTTTTATTGTTTACTGTATGGGATGGAATTGTGTTAAACATTAGGGTTGGTTGGACAGTATAGGCACGCAAAGCTACCATATAAAATTAATTTAAAATAACCGATCTAAGATATAACATACAAAATTTGCAGCTCTTCAGTATCTCAATTTGAAAGAAGTTTATTTGATACAATTCTAAAATTTGTAAATACAGACCTACGTTTTGTTAAGCCAGAATTTACAATTCCAAATTAAGTAAACTCTGATACATTTATAGCTTCTGTCTTAAGAACTAACAATGGAATCAATACACATGAAGGTCACATGACGAAAATAATTCTGCATCGTCCAATCATCAAACTATACTTTTTTATGATGATATGACGATACATCTTTATACCGTTTGAAACTGGAGCAAGATTTCGAAACAAACATTGCAGCTGCGCACGATTAATGCAACAGCATAAATTAATTCCATTAAGGTGTAAACGGAAATGAATATATCAGCCCTACAGCTGGATACCATACGACTTTGTCTCTAATCATTATTTCTGACAAATTGCTTTATTCTGAACAGGGTGTCTGTTCTAATTGTGGCCTTATAGCTATTTTCCACGTCGTTAGCGGTATGCGTATTTTTTCATTTGGGAAAAAAAAATTATATTTTATGTTGCTTGCTTCAATAAATAAATGAAATGAAAAGGAAATTAAGAACTTTTATTTACTCTCCAGTTCTGTGAGTCACAATTAGTGTTCATGATAGATTAACATTCTGTAAAACAATTTTCCACTTTTTACAATTAAAACTGTCCGAATTATGAATTTTACTATAATTTTTAAAATAATTTTAAATCTCAAAAACACTGTTAACAAACGCTCCTATGGAATTAAAGTTATCCATTAACGTATTTTAGGTTTAGAGTTCTTTCGAATACTAGGCAAAAGGGTGGTATTACTACGGTTTCAAAAGGTCTTTTAATACTAAATTATTTTCTTAGGAAAAGTTTAATATCATAATTTTAATCATTATCATTCAACCATTTTGTTTTTAATAATTTGATAACCCTTTACAGACCTTAATTCTTAATCAACTCCAAAAGGTTGGGAATTTTTTGCGATTTAATTATGAAAATTGGTATTTTGAACTAAACCAAGCATCAAAATTTTGCTTATCAGCTAATTAATTTCTGAAATTAAAGGAGGGTAAAATACTCTTACCAAAGATCATTAGGGACAAACTCTGGAAGTGAAAAACATGTTGAAAATTGAGCAGTAACGCTAAAAATATTTTGATTATTCACTGATAAGTTAACTGACCACTTAATTAAAGACCAATCAAAGTAATAGGATAGCATTTTTTAACACAACAGAATAGAATTTCTAAGAATTACGAATTAATTTTGAACTTCATTTTCCATTAAGTAGAGTAGTTTTATGAAGAGTTACATTACTAAAGATTAATAAATAAAACTGTTGCAGCGTGCCAATGTTTAATTAATATCATTTGATCCACTTGTTTTGTTGAAATATAGAATAAAAACTAAAATATAATCTTGTAAGTGCTAAATAAATTTAAAACGAAATCAAAATTTACATAAAAAACTGTTATTAATGAAGATCTCGAATTAAAGAAACATAAAGAGAAACTTTTAATACATAAACATATATGATATAAAATTGCATTTTAATTAATGTATTTAATTCAAAACATTGAAAATTAGATGTAAAAATATTGTCGATACAAGGAATTCAATGTAATTTTATTACTGAGAAACTCTTCAAGGCGAAATTCGTATCATGCACCCAAATAAGCACCATGATGGTTTTTCTGAGAATATTTTGGAACGAAAATGGATGATTACTTTAATCAGGCCCTTATTTTTCGATAATGTTTTAACGCCTTTTGATTATATAACTATTTTTTTCTGGATCACTAACTGATTAGTTGGTGAAATCTATTTGGTAGGATATTTATTAAGAGTGCAGTTTTAGAATGATGAGACTCCGTTTTTTTCAGTCGCGTAACTTACCTGGCCACTGCATTTGAAACTAACATAATTGGATACGGGAGGGCCTCCTGTGATCGCCAGATTCAAGTCCATTATATCAATTCTTTTGTGGTTTCTTAGAATATAAAGTCTGCGAAAGTGAATACACAAGTATAGCAGGTTTAATAAACTGTATCATTATGACATGTAAATATATCACACCAAATATATATCATAATGTGAAAGAAGAAAGAAGAATTATGATAATAGAGTTCTAAGTAATATTTAATTTTGTAATGAAATTATTTCTTTTCTTCGTGTTGTTTACTGCGCAAACATATTTATTATTATTATTTCATACAATCGGAATATACTCTTTTGGTTTATGTTGTTTAAGCCGATAAAGTTGCAACAGCATGCTTAATTTCGATCAAATAATTTAATTTTCAAAATCTTAATAAATTTTCTTTGAAATAAAGGTATGTGCGTATTTGTTTTTAACTGCTATTATACCGTCAGTCTTTGTCACGAAACAATTTAACTTTTTTTATGATATATGTTAAAGTATATGAAGAATTTTACTAATTATGACTTAGAAACGAAGGACTGAATAAAAATTTCAAAATCTCAATTTTTTCCATGATCTCATTTATTGACTCAAATAACATAAAATATAATTATTTTCTTCTTTTAAAACTTTTCCTAATTGGAAGTATATGCCTATCTCTAAATTCACTTCATTTAGTAAGTATTTAATTATGTTTACGAATTTATATCCAAATAGCGTTTTAAACAATTCTCCAGTTGGAAGTTTAAGTCTTCTTTTTATGTAGTTCTTAAAAAAA
>JAPMOR010087620.1:450914-473282 GCA_026543865.1 Argiope aurantia
TCTTTTAATTTCTATCAAATCAGTCTACTTCTGCTCAGAATTTCCATAAAGACAACATGTTGGTCATCTCATCTGTCTCTTTTAGATTCAGTTACTCTTTCATATAAAATACATGCCTTTACGATAATTAGATAAAACAAATGATAAAAAATTCTAAAATATCTTTTTATTTTTATTTTCTTGTGTTGTAGAAATAAAAAATATTATCTAAGATCTCAACTCCTCTTATGTGTTTTTTTATATGCTCAAATGATAGCTGCTCAGTCTATGGAGATTCTTTTAATTTCTATCAAATCAGTCTATTGTAAACAATAATAATGAATGAAGAAAGTAAAGTTACTGATTTGTTATCTTTCCATGCGGTTCTATGCTTTTCATTAAAAGAGTGTTGTCCTTTTTATCGGATATTGTATCATATTTGATACGCAAAGTTAAAATCCCTTTATTTTTTATGAAAAGAATAAAAATATTTTTAAAATAATATAATATGGTAAATACCTTTTAAAAACAATTGATAAAATCCTCAGACATGATAAACACCTTTGAAATGTTCATAAATATATTAAAAAAACTAAAGGAATTAAATACCTGATTACAGACTTATCGATAGTTTATGAAAATGCGACAAATTGCTATAATCCTGTCTCTTATGATGTTTTTAATTTGATGCGAAGTGCCCGAGTGGAGAAACTTTTTATTCGTTATTAACATTAAAAATAAATTCTGCATCAAATTTGATACAGTATACAATGATGATTATATGCATTTACTCTTGAATTTGCCGAGAAAATTTTCAGTTACTCAAATTAACCATACATTTTTTGCTATTAAATTGTATATGTGTTTAAATGTGTCCTTTAATTTTAGTGATCTATCCTATTTCATTAACCATCAAATTTCAAAAAAAAAAAAAAAAATATGGACAAATATGAAAATAACTGGAGAGTATTGTAACAAACTAATTAAAATGACAATTCTTTGTTCTGATAATCATTATAAAGCTAAAAACAATCGATACTTCTTCTAAAATACAATTCATGAATTATCCAATAAACCACTGAATTTGTATTAAAAAATCATATACCCTCACTTATTTCACAACAGCAGCAGTTAAGTGGTACTAAATTCTTTTTCTGTTCAGAGTTTAAATTTCCTAAATTTATTCATGAATTTTAATAAAAAGGGTTAAATCGTTAAAGCGCTATAGATTCAAATACTCCATCGATAAAACAAGTAATACTGGTATTGCTGCATTATAAATGGGACGATGGAATATCGATTTAAAACTTTATCGATACTTTTCCCTTATATGACATTTCCAGATGACTTTTGATTTTAGCATACTTTTACCGATAAAAAAATATGTATTAGGATTTTAAACATTAAGTATTTGTATGACTTTTCAGTGCATATTCAATTTAGTCCCACTTATTATAGTCAGTTTTATAACGTGCAGGCATTTTGATAACATGGTTTCCTTCTAATAAACTGCAAATTTTGTTCTATGCAGTCATTTCGTACTCCAAAGAGAAAAACAAATTACTCTTCCTCCCTTTTCTTTCAAAGTTGAAAATATGCTTTCATTTTGCATTTTTTGCCTTCTAAAGATTGGAAAAAATTGAATAGATGCTAATTGTTTGCCATGATGGGAAAACTTTATGCAGATCATTTCATTACTTAATTAAAGGATCCCTTATAGTACTCTTGTTTTTATGTTAGAGATGTTTCTACTTCCTTAGTAAGGCTACCGGAAATTGCTCCCAGAAATACGGTATCATGATGTCCCTGTTACTACAAAATGAACAACTTCTCTTACGAAAGGAGTGTTGAATGAACAGTATGGTCTTTTATACTCCGCCCTTATCTATCAAGGCTCATTTCATGATTACACTTTTGCATTTCGCGATTATTAACACGATCTATCAAATAAAATTGTAAATAAATCCAGTATAGGTTTTTATCATGGCATTGAAGCTTTATGCAAATGACTTCGTTGCTTATTCAAGTGATCCATAATGGCACTCCATTGTTATGCTGAGTGATCTTGCTCTTCGTGGGTGTGTTCTGTCCAAATAACGAAGATTCCTGGCTGAGCATCCTTTCGGGTAAATAACGAGCGTGCTCAGTCATTTATTAAGCGCTTATGTAGTATTATTACCGTGAAATACAGCCAACTTACGTCTGCTTATTATGAGAGGAAATCGATCCGTTTGGCTGTAGCTTTGGTACTAGCTAGTTATTAGAATTGAGGACCATTTTCTGAAAGCTTGGAGTAGGCTAAACACACCCAACTTCCATTCGACGGAAGTAGATCAATTTATTTTCACTTTAGTTTTCTATAAATTGAATATTTTGTTAACCTCTTGTATTGAAAAGTACTGCTTGACTCGTATTACAGAATCTTAGAAATGCTTAAATATTTGAGGTATTCTTCCCATTCTTCTATGAATGGAGATAAATGTTCAACATAAAATGTGGCATTGAATTATTTTAAATAAATTTGAAGCTAAAATTATGAAAGTTGAAATAGATATATAAGCCAAGGTATTTAATTCATTGTGGAACATTTTTGTACATTTCATTTCTATTAAAATTAATAAAACTTAGAATATTTATTTTAGCATTTCACTTGGACGTCAGTTTCAAGACACAAATATATTTAAAACGCGAAGTTGTCTTTTAAAAAGCTTTTGTCCTTTTTTTTTTTTTTCACGATTTAATGCTTTTATCTTTCTTGCAAACACAGAAATAAAAAGTTCCAGTAGCTTTTCTATGAAGTTAAATGACAAAGAATTTCTTTAATCTTAAACTTCTTCTTAGAATTAGAAGCTTAAATAAATAGAATTTCCTTAATCTTAAACTTCTTCTTAGAATTAGAAGCGTAAATAAATAAAACTTAGAATTTCTGTAATTGCAAGGGCTTAGTTTTTCTTTCATTCTTCTTTTTAACAAATTTCGTTTCTAACTGCATAAGTTGCATATTAATACCTTAAGAAAATGATAAAAGCAAATGAATAAAATTAATTTCCATATTCAGTAAAGGTTCCTTAATATAAAAAAATTAACTCTTTATTTGATAATTTTTTGATAAAACTGGATTAAATTTTAATCGATAAAATGCACAAAAATGAAATTCTATCCCTTTTCCGAAAATATGTAGATTATAAAAGTGAAGATTTAAAAGAACATGAGCTTAGACAGAGCTAACAAAAGACATTAAATATTTATTTTAATTAAAACAATTTCTCGCAGAACAAAGAAGATCTTTTGTTTACAAACTTACTTTACGATATGAACGAAGGAATGAAAAAAAAAAGTCCTTGACACAAAACAGTCTCACAAAGTCTCGAACCAATTTCCCTAAAGCCTTTTCCCTTTCAGTGTTTGATGGGAGGGGAAAAGATATTACTTGCGCTTTAAAAAATGGACCCTGAGAGAAAGCTAGGGAGAAACTACGTGAGCCATAATTAGATCCCTTGAGGCAGCAATCCCTGTTGACGCGGAAGGAAAAAGCAGCATTTTTATTCACGATAACTCACGATGAGATACTGAGAAAACTTTTGCTGAGTTCCACATTCATCGAGGGAATCCTTCGTGAGTTGTGAAAGCTCATATGCAAATTTCTGGCTGTGTATTATACATAAAATTTGAACTATTGGGGAATTGAAGCAGTTAATGTTTCATGCACTGCCGATTGCATTTTTGTTTGGCAACCATTTTTGAACGCGTTGCATGCTCTCTGAAATTAATAAAATGTGATTTTCCTCGAGCGTGTTTAATTAACATATTAATACATTTTGGAAATAAAAAATAGGGATATCAAACTTTCAGTGTCTTGCACATGAAACGGTCTTTCAACAAAAATGAATTAAGTATTATAAATACCCTACATTTGGTTCAAAATATGAATTCAGTTAATTATTACTATTATCAATATTATTTGTTGGAAGAATTAATTCACAAAAGAATTGGAAGAATTGATTCACGGATTCCGAAAGTCGCGGAAGAATTGATTCATGATGATATATTTAAAAAATCTTTCCTTTGAATCAACATTCACCGAGAAAGTCCTCTATGAGTTTTGAGATATTGAAATTCCTGACTGTGCATATTATATATAAATTTTAGATGTTGAAAGATTAGAAAAAATTAATTTTTCATCCATTTTTGGATCAACATTTTGTTTATCAATAATATTTCTACATAAATATTCTACATATAATATTTCTAAATAATTCACATATAAAAATCAATTATTATGTGTGAAATACATTTTTTTTAAAGTCCACTTCATTAATGCCTTAATGGATTTTGGAATTTAGAAAAATGAGTATCGGAATTTATACTTACATTTTTAGCAAGCAAAAGGAATTTGCAATGATTTGAAAATTCCTTTGTACATTGGAATGTATCCCTGTACATTGGAATGTATTTGTCAGCTTCGATGTAATTTACGAAGCATAAAATCTAGGTTCATTTAAAAATTAGTTGATCAAAATTAAACTTTATTTATTATTACTCTTATTATCAAATGTTGAAAAAGTGATCTATGGTGATGTAGTTATAATTTTTGAGAATATTTTGTGCCATCAGAGGTTAAAACAATATGATTATCCTCCGGCATATTTTATTAAATGAGAGTTTCAATTTTTAAATTTGAATATCAGCAAAATGAATTGAATGCATATAGTTTTCCTAAGAACTGAAATAAACTTCCATGTTTCCTAAATAGATCACCAAAAATTGCAATAAATATGTAAAAATTGTTTCACTTGATTTAAAGGGAAATAATATATTTTTGCTTTCATATGGCACCAGAAGAAATCAAAGCATGATAAGCTAGGCTATCTAATAGGTAATAAATTTTACCTGATCTTTAAATTTGACTTTGTCCAAAAGCCTAGTAATTTACTAACTCTCTAGTTAAAATGAGTAAGTAGCACAGGCTTTGAGGACATGTTCATTTTTGGTAAGTTCACAGAAAACTTATTTTGGATAGATCAGGTACTTTCCTGCCTGCACAAGAATACAGGTAAGCTCTTACGAGATAGTCTCTTTGGGGTGCAGATATCCACTTCTTGTACAAGGAACTCGACTACATTAACAAGATATTTCCAGCCATGTAATGCTTTGTAATTCCAAATCGTCTTCGTATTCTTAACTCCTACAATATGTTTATTGAAACAAAATGGCTGAGCTCATGGTTTACCAACAACAATAATAAATCAAGATTTAAACCCCTTTATGAAGTTACATGACTACTGTTTTAAGAGCGAGTTTAGTAATTTTAGTCTGTTAACCGGTTAATTAATTTATATCCAGTGAGTTTTGCATTGAAATATTTCGTCATACCCAGTTAACAGGTTAAATGTGCTTAGACGGAGAGGATAACATCTAAGTTACAAACACCCATGTCATGCCAATACAACAACAGATCATATAAATATAACTGTAGTAAAACCAGCCATAAATAAGAAGAAACTATTAGCCATTTATTGTTTATAGTAACCATTAAGTGTACAAGAAAATGTCATCATTTTTAAATATATTTAAAATTGAAAAACAATGTTTAATTTACAAAATTATATTTAAAAAATGATTTAGTTATAAAAATATGACAACACATACATTATAATTATTTGAGGAATTTGGTTGAAATAATGGATTTAGATTTATTATTTTCCCAAATCCAGTAACTAGTAATCAGCTAGGTTTAAAATTTTCACCAATTACATTTTTTTAATTTACAAAAAGCTGCAACACTGATCATCTCAAGAGTTTCCACAGAGCTTTCGATTGAATTAATCATAATCACACTTTAATACTCTTAACGCTCATTAAAACTCCTTTTAGCACTTAACAGAAAAGAACAATTTTATACTTGAAGCTATAAAATAAAATGAGGTATTTACTACATTGTTACTTGTTATTATAATTGTAATTGTTCTTGTTTCCTTTAATTTTTTTAAAAAATTGTTTCCACATTTGATTTTCAATTTCAATTATAGAATTTCGCTGAATAAATTTTTGTTAAAATAAAAAGGGTGATGAAAGTAAGTTGATCGCTTTTCTATTTTTCTCTATAAATCCATTTTACTTTTTTTCAACTAAGCAAAAAAAAAAAAAAAAATGCAAATTCATGGCTTCATTATTTATTTTTTTAAAAAGAGTTTATTTTTATTTAAAATCATTCAAATGTTAAAAGTAATTCTTTAAAAAAGGACTTTCGAAAAGACTTTCAAATAATTCCAACGGTCAATAAGTTTGAAATCATAACAAACACACACACACACACAATGCGACTGAGCATAATAAAAATTTAAATAAAATAAATTTTTTAATTTTGAAGAAATAACAGCATTTAGGTAATTATTCTTTTTTTAGACTTGCTTACACTCTACAACAAGTTTTTTTTTTTGTTGTTGTTGTTGTTTTTTAGTGAATCGTGCCAGAACCTTAAAAGTTTTAAGAAAAATTCATCACATATTATGCAAGAGCTTTAAACGTCTGTCAAAATCAATAATATATAGCACTTCTTAAATTACCACGAAAAGGGCGAGATCAGCTAAGACCACGCTAAAAGGAAAATAATGTAATTCATTTCGTCACTTTGTTGCAGCATCTTTTAAGCTTTCTTTTGAAAGGAAAAGCAAGTTAATTTATTTCGTCACTTTGTTGCTGCATTTTTAAACTTTCTTTTGAAAATGGTAAAAGACCGTTTTCAGTAAAAATCTAAAGCGTCAGCCACCAAATGCCAGTATTCCTGACAGATTCCATATTTTGTTATAATCCAAACGATCAAAAAATTATCAGAAAAGTATATTTTTATGCTTTATTTTACACAATGTTGGTGTTAAAATGTATAATAAATGAGTTGCCTGAATTCTAATGCCACAATTAATTCCATTATTTGAAATGCTTATTATAAATACAAATATTTCAATGTGTGTAATAAAAACATCAGCCTTCTGTTAAATCCAACTTTTGATTAATTGAAATCGAACTATGCCGGAAATATCTTACTTTTATGCAAGTTTCAAATGGGAATAAAGAACAAAAGATTCAATTATTTCTCTTCAAAATAATTTTTAAAATTTTTGAAACTAATACCAGTTTTCTAACCAAGTAATACATGAGGAATTTCTAACGCGGTGCATTTATTTAATGTAGAATGTATGTTAAAACAACAAGTATAAGTAATTCCTAAATCTTTTTTAACTGATTTTTCTGTTTCTTGCATATCATTTTGAAAAAAGAACAAAACTGTCTGAGAAACATTTTACTATAATCAAATAATACATTTTATTTAACTGTAAATTACTCAGACACTCGATGTAGATTATACTACTAATACTATAGCTATACCAGTATATATAACTTATATTATACTAATAATACTTATACTATAACTAATACCAGTAACTAATAATAATAATTATACTATAATAATATACTATAACTAATAATAATATAATTAACCTCGTAATACATGAGGAATTTATAACACGAAGCATTTTTTAATGCATAAAATAGGTAAAACAACAATTATAAGTAATTTATAAACCTTTTTAATCTGATTTTTTTAAATTTACATATCACCATTTTGGAAAAAGAACAAAACTGTCTGGCAAACATTTTACTATATTTAAAGAATATATTTTATTTAACTTTAAATTACTCAGACACTCGATGTAGTTTATGGTTGTTGTTAGAGGCAGCGGGAGGCCATTTTTAGATTTAACTTGATTTTCTGGAACGTTTCTGTACTATTAAAAGCATCAAAACTAGAAACTACCTACTCTCAAAACGGATTTTACGACTCAGTTGAAATAATTTATTTTGAAAAAAGTGCGCCAGCTGTTCATTAAGTTACGTTCAGTGCTTTTATGATGATTCTAGTACAGAGAATTCCATTAATCTGTTTTGAAATCAAATTAAAATATTCAAATATTTCTTAAATGAAGTATTATTAGTATTTTCACTATATTGTATTTTAAATCTATTTTATTAGAACGATTGGTAAAGTTCATTTTGAATTGAATTTTTTTACCTGTTATACTGTTTTTCCACAAGTAAAATTTTAGCAATAACGAACTTTTCATCTTCAAATTTAGAGGCTAAATGCATAAAAAGCAACAAAAAGTAAACGAAATATGTGTAAATCGCCTTGAAAATGATGTGAATAAAATAGTGAAACAAAAAGTAAATCATGAAATTGGTTTAAATTCAATAGCGGTACAAAACCTAGTATACCACCTAGACAATGATTAATAGTACAAAAATGTCATCAGATTTGAAAGATTTAATAAAGAAAATTTGTGAAATTTTTTCAAGTTGGTTTTTTCTTCTTTTGCCATTATACAAGAATCTAAGAGAATTATTAGAAACGCGGAATCAATTTCGGAGATGTCTAATATATGGGACTTCAGTGCCGCATTAGAATCATTCAACTGCGAGCATTTTAATACTTTTTGAAATAACATGCATAAATATCAAAAGAGCGTATTCAGTATTTCAGAAAATCAAATGGGGCCTGACACGCTCAAGTTCTGAGAATCTATACGAATTCTTAAATCTGTAGGACATGTTCATATAGATGTTTATTACAGTCCATTGAAGCAAAAGCCATCACTACAATTTAGTTTCAATTAAATGAAACACAAAATTTGAAAACCCAAAACGGCAAATGAAATGATTCATATACGATTTCCTACTTTAAAGCTTCATATGAACAATGTTTTATGACGTGATAACTGTTACAGAAAGTCCTGTTAGTAAGTAATCTAAGAGTGTAAAAATATCGTTAATGTGAAGCTCTTACTAACTGAATGAACAGATTTTAGAATTTAATAACAATTTATATTTTAGAATTTCTTATTTTACTTCTGGTCTTCGATTAAAAAGCTGCTCTAGACTGAATCTGCCATTTACATTTCTTAAATATTATCAATATGGTTCTTCGTCTTAGATTGACTTCACATCGGGCGGCGATATCAATCGATATCGAAAAATGAAAAACAAAATATTTTAATTTATGTTTGCTTTTATTTTTTAAAATGTGAAATAAATATAAATATTATTGAGATATTATTACATGAATACATATCTTATGGATATCTCCAAGAAAAATGTAACTTGTCAAACTAGATCGTCAATCAAATTAGTCTAACAAATCTCTATCAGTCAAATTAGATAATCAGAAGACTGTTAGTCAATCTAATAAACAGGTGAGTAAACATTGCTTACACTACCTTCATTCTAGAAATATGCAGCCCATAGGAATCCGTTTGTTCTCTCTGGCCAAATCATAAAAATCTTAAAAAGAAAAAAGAAAAAAAACTAAGTTGAAACACTAACCTTATTACTGCCTAAAATGTCTAAAGAGATACATATATATTGAGTATCCACTGTAAATACAATTCTTTTCAATTTCAAAATCTTCTTAACCTGAGAGGACTTAAAAGATTTTAAATGTGTCTTAAAATATTAGGAAAGTAACTCGGTCGAATATCCATTAGATGGATATCGCCAAGAAAATGGCTCACCGCTGGTTACTAACCTCAGACCGTATTGTGTTAGCCATCGATATCATTAAATTACCCTGCGGCAACGAAATATCCTTTCGCAAGCTATTATTATTAGGCATGTATGGCCTGTGTATTATTATTAGGCATGTATTTCCTAAAATCTCTAAAGAGATACATATAAATTGCGTATCCACTGTAAATACAATTCTTTTCAATTTCAAAATCTTCTTAACCTGAGAGGACTTAAAAGATTTTAAATATGTCTTAAAATATTAGAAAATTTACTCGGTCGAATATCCATTAGATGGATATCGCCAAGAAAATGGTCCACCGCTGGTTACTAACCTCAAACCGTATTGTGTTAGCCATCGATATCATTAAATTACCCTGCGGCAACGAAATATCCTTTCGAAAGCTATTATTATTAGGCATGTATTGCCTATGTATTATTATTACGCATATATTGCCTATGTATTATTATTAGGCATGTATTGCCTATGTATTATTATTAGGCATGTATTTCCTAAAATCTCTAAAGAGATACATATACATTGCGTATCCACTGTAAATACAATTCTTTTCAATTTCAAAATCTTCTTAACCTGAGAGGACTTAAAAGATTTTAAATGTGTCTTTAAATATTAGAAAAGTAACTCAGACGAATATCCATTAGATGGATATCGCCAAGAAAATGGCCCACCGCTGGTTACTAACCTCAGACCGTATTGTGTTAGCGATCGATATCATTAAATTACCCTGCGGCAATGAAATATCCTTTCCCAAGCTATTATCGGAGAAGGGAAATCCACGGCTGTGGTGAGGGTGGATGCTCCTAACATCCCTCAAATCTCTGGCGATTTCCTTTGTATCCGTCAGCCTTTCCGGCCAGTCGAAGACACGCACAGGTGCTTAAATGCTCCCTCGAGAAAGCAAGGACTGGACTTTCGTAGCAGTGTCATTTATTCCCTTGTTTTTAGTACCCCTAAGGGAAAATGTACCATAGCATTTCGTTCTGTTACTCTTCATTACTATATACTGAAAGGTGCGATGAAGGGGATGAATGAATCGAATTTTGTCTTTCTTAAAAACTTATATGGTTTCGTTATCGTAATGGGATTTGCTACTGTAATTGATTCTTAATATTTACTTTAGAATAATTCTAAAGATTTCCAGTGCATTTTTTTTCTTTCTTTTTTTACAATTGAGAAATCAGTTCACTTATACAAAAGTTAACGTTATCGTATACTGAATTGTTTTCATTTCAAAACTTTTTTCTGAGAAATTTTTTTCTTTACTGTCTTGATTAAAAATTTTTGAACCACCTATTTTAGCTTGAAAATGAAAAAAAAAAAAAAAAAAAAAAATTGGGCCGGGGGGGGGAAGAGAGTTTTTTTTTTTTTTTTTTTCCATTCGATAATTCCTATGAATTTGCATTTTCGACCAACTGGCTCTAAAATATTATCACTTTCTCTTAATTTCCAAAAATTTGTTATTGATCATGTACTTATATGGATTAAGTATTTAAATATTGTGGCTTTCTCTTAACTTTCAGAAATTTGCTATTGATAATGTAGATTGTCCTTATTTTGATCAAGTAGAAACACAATCATAAATAAAAATTCGATAAGTCGAATATACTACAAAAATATTTAAATGGTAATGGAGCGTTCATCAATACTTAGATTTTCAGCTGTGAAGAAATAAAATAAATTTCTTATATTCAAGCAATCATCAAAAAAGTTCTCTAAATAGCTTTAATAACCAGGCTTAAAATCCGTTTTCTTATCATAAACTTCACAGATCTGTAGTTTTTGTGGATATAAAAATATCCAAATATTTGAATTTAAAAAAAAATTAAAAACCCACTTTTATTAATATATTAAAAAGAAGATATTTCGCATTTTATTTTTTAGCCTTTAATTTATAATTACATTATTATAAATATTACGCAATAACGAATCAAGTTTTTCTCAAATTCAAAACCGGTTGTCTCCCTCTTACAAAATAAAATATATTTATATTAATTTATTAATTTGTAACTGAGTTCAGAAAGTATTAAAATTGTGCATTTTCCTCAAGAATACAATAGTATACAAAATTTCAAGGCATCAGTATAACAGAAAGTGAACGAAACATTAATTGTAAAATACCATCATAGAAAAAGTAAAAAATAATTGCGTAAACAGACTTTTCTCTATAAAATAAAATCTCTTGGCAGTTCAAATACTTACTATTAATATGGTTAAATGCTTCAGTAGAAAGCTCGATCTTAATATATTTTTTCTGTTCTCTATATTTCTTGAAATAAGTAAAAATATAATGGGGGATAACTGTTTTAGATACGTCAGAGCGAATTTAAGGATCATCAAAAAATATTTGTGAAGAAATGGCATTTCTTTCTTAATTTTCACTTTAATAAAATATATTATGATCATTTAGTATTTTATCTTAGATTTTTCCTTGAAAGAAAGATTCTACATAAATTTCCTAAGTATTGTTTTCTTTTCCTAGATTTGAAAAAGAAGAAAGATGTATCACTTTAGCTAAATTTTACGCTTAGCATAATTCAATTCACTTTTCAGCTAATGAGTCATTTAGCTTGGAAAAATACTTGGGTGATTAAATGGGATAAAAAAATTACCTAAATTCAAATCTATTAAATTTTTATAAAAAATAAAATGTTACTAAAAACGTTTCAGAATAATACAATATTTTACCTAAATAGTATCTTTTTATGTTTAAACCATACATCCCAACAAAATCAATTCCATATTTCAAAAAACATGTTAACTATTCATAAAAGTTCTATGCCAATACATCAAAAACAACTCGGAATTTACTCCTTCCACTCCTAGGCATACAAATATAAAATTTTCCTACTATCCATCATCCCAGTACACCCCCTCCCTCCCCGGATCCCTATTTAGATCTCCTATTTACTATTCTCAAGTTTCGTTTCAGAGAAATTGATTTGAGTTCAATTTATACTGGCGACCGTGGGGGTGTATTTCAAAGACCAACCCTAGAGCGTAAATCCTGATTGTGACAAGCATGGGTGGGAGAGTCGAACCCCGAGAGACAAATCTGCACCACATAGACTCATCCCTGTCTTCGTGCCCAACACACGCTCTGGACTGATCGATAGAGGCGGCCTTAGTTGCGATCTGTCCACCTGGAAAGCTGATTGAACCCCCAACACGTGACTTCACTTAAAGGTAGTGGCCAGCCGACTTTCTCGGAACAAAAGTTTTTCTCTTAATTGAGCAAAGACTGCGTAAATTAAACAAATTACGCAAATTAAAACACGTGCCCATTTTGAGTTAGTATCTAATTATGTGTCGCAAATATCTTCCTTGGTGGGAGTTAGGGAGGGTAATTTTCTACAGATAGTGCCGCGGCAGAGGTAACAGCTTTGTTAGCGAGATGATTTGAGGGGGTAACTCCTGAAGCGGATGATGGGGTTGTCAATTTGCGGGTGAAATGTGGCTTAGTGATAGAGAATAAGTGAATAAGTGGGCGAGAAGTAGGCTTAGAAATATTATCATGAGTGTGAGTAACAACGAAGGTGAATTAATGCGTCAACAACACCTTCTGTTTATTAAATTGTTTTCTTAAATTGAAAAACGCTCTTTAATTAATTATTAAATTTGACTCTTCAGAAGTTCGAAAGCTTTTCATATATATATACAAAGAGAGAATAATTAAATTTATTTTTAAAAACGTAAGTTAGATTTTAATTGTTTGATAAAATATTTACAACAAATGTGGAAGCTTTAATATTATACCTTGTGGATTTATTTGATAAGCCACATTCAAATTTTATCAATTCTATGATGCAAGTGGGTTTACTAGAATATAGTTGTAAGATATAAAATTAAATTCAATAAAAACCCAAGGAGGGAATATATTTCTTAAATAGTTTATGTAAGAAAGATGTTTTCAATAAAGCGTTTTCATAAGGAATTATTTAAATTAAATTAAATTTGTTTTTTTTTTCAAAAAGCGCAATTTGATATGGGAATCCAGCTGGCTCTTTTTAATAAAAATATATAATTGATAGTCATAAATCTAGTATTAAGGCGCAATACCTACTTTTTTATAATTTTGGAGCTTCAGTCTTTCAAAATAGTTTCTTTCTTAAAAGTCATAAAGAATCGGAGATTCTTTTAAAAAGGAATTGAAGGAAAGGATTGTAGCCCATCTAGTTAAAAACTAAAGTAAGTAAAATTAGTTATTAAAGTGAGCCTAAAAAATAAATTAACATACTGAAAACCGTGACGCTAATTTGCAATAGTGTATTTAAAACTTTTTTAATATATTCAGTATGTGAATATTTCCATTTTGACAACTCGAAATAAAAAGCATATTGAATCATAAAGAAAAGTAAAAGATTAGTAAAATTATTTGGGAAAACTGCATTTACATTTAAATAAAAAAATTATCTAAATACAGATTTTTAATCTTTTGAGCCATTCCTTCTGTATTAATTACTTTCAACTGTTACTTTGATTGATAATGATTTGAATGATTAATTTGCTCATCAATAGTGGAACTAGCGAAATACTTATATTTAAACATGTTCATCATTATTCCTTCAAATATGCTGTGTTTATACGTTTTAATTTAATTTTGATTGTTTCATGTTCATAATAATGGTAAACAATATTGATTAACATTTTGATATGCTAGATTTTTGAAATTTCGTACGTTTATGTGTTTTTAGTGACAATGCCCTATTTTAAAAGTTTCAGATTTTAATTCAGACTTTATTTGAAATTTTTCTTATGAGGGGAATATATATTATATAGAATATAGAATATTAAAAAAGAATTATTTACCAGACTGAGCAATATTTATATATAAAAATACTACAGAAGAATATTAATTAACTTAAAATTATCACAAGCATATAATGACAAAAACTAAAAAATAAAGCTCTTTTTTTTAAATATTTAACGCAGCAATAAAAATTTATTTTTAACACTTTTTTTATTGAAACGATGATATAATTTACTTTCAGTTTAGTTTATTTTAAATATTGACATACAGTTTAATTAATTGGGCCTCCATCTCTCTTTATATCCCAAAAATTCAACCTAACCAAAAGGTCTTCTTACATATATAAATAAATCAACATGTTTATAATAAATTGAATTCTTTGGCAGTCTCCAAGAAATTATATAGAAATAAGAAACATTAGATTTATTTCCCCTATAAAATTCTTTGAATAGCAGAGAGTCCTTTTTATAACGCAAATTCCTCTCGCAATTCTTTCAAATCGGGAATACGTGATAAGCCATTCGTCTCACAGATTACATTACTCTGTTTTGAATTGAATACAGAATGTGGCAAAATTATATGGTAATAGCTTCAACGCATAGAAGCGAGGTTTGACGCTTCTTATTTTCCCTTATGCAAAATACTGAAAACATTGCAGTAGTGAGGAAAAAAAATAACAGCGGGGTTTTGATAATTTTTTTTTCAATTTTGACTACCATGAGTCAAAAGAAATCGCTTTTAATTTTATGTCTATATACCGATCGGTGAACTTGTGTTATATATAGACTTAAACTCAACTACCTCGATGGAGGAAACATGGTATGTAATTCATCAAAAAAATCTGTTTAAATAAATACGGTAAACAATATGCTGTACAAAAATGCGATAAATCAAAAACGCAACTAGAACCATTATATGGTTTTATCTTAAAAATTGTAGATTTTTGCCAAATTTTGGGCTAAACTTCTCATCGGTTTGACTGTCTGTAATGCAATAAGTTACACAGAGCAAGCAGTAAAATTAATCTAAGGTACTGTACATCTGTAACAAATTCTGTTCATAATTGGTTAAAGATATGAGAGGTTGTTTCCAAGACACATATTTGATTCACTTCATTTCAATACATGATGGAGCTTAATACACCGTATGACATGTATGAAAGTATATTAAAATTCTGGGAACAAAAAACTATTTTGGTATTTATATGAGTCTTTTTATTAGTGTTTCTAAAGGCGCTTTATACTGTACAAATGCGTTTTGAATTTTAGTACAATTTTTGAGATTTAATTTGCAAAAATACAAATGGTTTAGTCGATAAAATATTGTTTAAGCTTATAAAATTCATTTTAAACTTAAGAAGTTTATGCAGTTTATTGCTTCATTTAAAGAGAATTTATGCAATAATATTCCTAGAATAAAAGTTAATACATAATAAATTCGTTTATACAAACACTTACATTGCATATTTCTTATGTCGATGTCAATACAGCATTGTGATTATCAAAATATTAGATTTTATATTTGAAGTGTACATTTTTGCTTGGCTTTTTCATTTTTGAGAATAAATAGATAAAGATGACTTTTGAATATAGCTCTTCTATTTCATTAGTGGTGAGGGTATTTTATAACTGCAATCCAAAAATGTATGCATTGTGATGTCAAAATTTACGAAATCACTTTTTAGGAAAAATTGGCATTTTTAAGTTCAAATTATTTATCACAAACTGTAACAGAAAAGCAATTTTTAGCAATTTTTTTATACAGAAAATACTTTTTATTCCTAATGAAAAAACCGAAAATATTAACAAAAATGTTACATGTTGAAAATAAAATGCGTGAAAAACTGCTGTTTTAAATTTCAATCTATATTTCTAATATCTATTAAATACTTTAGATATTTTTCTCCTCTTTACTAAAATCTCCACTAAATATTGTAATAAACATAAAATGAAACCATGAAGTACATTAGCTCGGAACTAGACAGGGAAAAGAAACTCGAAAACAAATGGGAAACAGACTTGTAAAAAAAAGAATAAATAAATTCTTTGTGTCATTTTTAGACACCACACCCAAAACAGAATTTATGAGTTCCCATAAAATTTGTTGCGCGATTTATTTTATAAAGACCAGACATAAATTTTACTTAAAAATAGGAGATTCTTTTGCTTCTGGGATGACTTATAATACTTTTCAGTGTTTGTCACATTTTCTCTCTTAGTTCTAGATATTACAGTAAAAACTTTTAATTCTGTTTTGATGTATTTCCTGTGGAAGCAAATAGGTATATCCTATCTAAACTTTAGAATCTATGTATCGGTATGATTAAGCAAAATATTTTGATTCTCGTATTCAAAACGGCCACGGTGGCTTGATGGTAAGTTCCCGGCTGCGGAACCGGTGGGTTTCAGGTTCGAGACGCGATTGCATCGAAGAACCGTCATGTAAGCGGGTTTGGTGCCCTTTAAATCCGAAAGGGCCTAATATTCTCCCACTGTTGCGGTGTGAAAGTTTGGAGAGGGGGTGCCAGCTCATGGATCGTATTCGTCTTCTGACCACAGTTTGAAATTCCGAGGTCCATCCTCAAATAGCCCTAGTGTTACCTTAAAACGGGATGTTAATATAACTAAACTTAGCTCGTACCTCAAAAACTATATAACCAACCACTGAAATCTAATGCCATTCGACGAATTGCACATGTTGATATTGTTACCTCTTAATAATTTATTTCTGTGGGTCTTAATGTGAATCGTAATTCCTTTCGTTCAAATTTATCTTCTTGTCAATAAGTTATTTTCACATAATCAGCATTTTTTTTTCAATAAGTTACTTTCCCATGATCAGCATTTTTATGGCGATTATGTGAAATTGTGCTTTCAATAATCCCACTTCTTACAGTTGTATGCTAACAAAAGTAACCTACGCTTCTATAAATTTAAAACTTTGGGGGGGGGGGGGGGGCGATGTACATAACATTTCAGTTTGACATGCCTGAACTGTCAGATTTGGCGTAAACTAAGTAGCTCCAGTGGACCATCTTTGGTAGAATCATCTCGAATCCGTTATTCAAGGATAACGAAGAATTGTGGAGTTGTACTTTCAGTAATCCAATTTCCTACAGCTGTATTTTTCTGTTGGTAAATTCTTAACTTCGTTATCATTGGATAGTGGATTCGAGTTTCGATTCTAACAATGTTCCATTTAAGTTGCTTGGAAAACTCAAATGCTAAAAAAGATCGATTAAACAAGGTTTAATTTCATATAGACTACCTAAAAAAACTTTTTACATTTATAGAAGCATAGGTTTCTTTTGTTAACACATTACGGAAAAAAATTTATTTAAAAATTTAAACTTTTTTAAAAGCATGATAATAATAATTTAAAAAAAACCTTTTTAAGAAAATTTAAATTTGTCGTCATAAAAAGAATTCGAAAAGGAATATTCTTAATATTTAAAAGATAAAAGGTTATGAATATAACTGTTTTACGTCTAAGATTATCCCTTTACTTTCTTGATATCTGTATTGCTCATCACGTTAATAAATATTTAAAAATGGGAAATACATCCAATTGATCCCAAATTTTGTAAAATTATGCATTAGAAATATTCACAATGTGTGATTCATTTTTAATATGAAAATTCGTATGTTTCTTTTTTACTGGAGGAATATATCCTTCATTAAAGTTAAATAAAAATCTTACTAATTTTACACTAAGGGAGATAACAAAAAAATAAATCACATAAAACTGGAAATTTCTAATAAGAAAATTTTTAAGTTCCTTCTAAAAGTAGAGCAATATCTTTATTAAAAATCCGCAATTTTGTTTGTTTTCAAATATTCAAATCAGTTTTTCACCTTCATTATTTTAGAGGCCTTTGCACTGAATTAATCTAAATTTTAAAACATGATTCGATGTTTTGAGTTATCTCAAGTAGAGGATTTTAATCTTTTTTTTTTCTTGCCACCTACTTATGTCCAAATGCACAGTTTCAAGGTCATTCTTTTATCACTTAGTTAAAAAAAATGAATGAACTAACAAAACTTGTTTATCGCTTGTACGCAGATATCAAACCTCCAATACTTCGTTTTAATATTTGGTCTTTTAAATTTACTCTTTTTCTTTCTACTTGCAAAAAAATTGTAATAAATTATTCAGTCTGATAGAATGTTTAATGCTGTTCAACAGCATGTGATTTATTTTCTCAAACTGTTTATATTTCCTGCATAAATCACAGAAAATTTCATAAACAGATTTAAAGAAATAAATCTACTAGTGGCTTTAATATTTGCAAGCTGTTATTCCTTCAAAATTTAGAATTTTTTTTTGTTTAAATCTTTATTTTACTTCATCTCATATGTTTTTGGTGATAATTTCAAACTTTATGACCCCTTAAGTGTTTGACAACATGTTAGAAATTTTTATTATTCCTTTTATATTTAAATTATTTTAAATAAAAGGAATTAAATTATTTTCACAAAATGTTTTACTTTTTAATTACTTTTTTTTGGTTAGTTGAAATTAAACTCAGTAGAAATTAATTTATAGAGAAAAATAGGAAAATACCCCAAATTACCTTTACTGGGCCTAATACTTCAAAGTAAAGTGTATTCTACGAAAATATAAATTTAAAAATAAAAATCAAAAGGGAAAATTCTTTGAACATTTGAAGGAAATATACAGAACTAATAATCATCTATTTCCAATTTTTCACCATTGTTTTCATGTATCTTATACAGATTATTGTAAATAATAGATTTGATATCTTTAATGCAGCTCTAATACAATTTTTATGAAAAAAATGAATATTTACCTCCTATTAATTTTTATATTTACCTTTTATTAAACTTCACACATCTGGAAATTATAATTAGTAATTAAGTATAAAATATGTTTTAATAGTACAAATGTGTATTTTTATTTATCTTTAAATATCATGAAATCGGATTCCTATTACTCTTATTACATTTTAGATTACATACGGAATATAGATCCATAACTATAAGAATTAATATATATATATATTTAATAATCTAATTATACGACGAATAAAATAAGAAAATGACCCTTTAATAAAAATAAGAATTTTTTTTAGCTCGAGGTTGCGTTAAACAAAAACAAAAAAATGTCTGGATAATTTCCTAATTTTTCTGGGAACAAAGCATTTGTTTCAAAACTGTTGCTAACGCCTGAATACCGATTGTCATTGAAACGGTTAAGTTATTTCCTTAAATCGCCATGGCAACCCATAATTAAGAATTTCACCTAACAGCATCAAATTTTCATTGATTTTTCCATTATTCCTAACGCGCAACATTCGTTAGTATTGGTTCCTCCGTCTGAGTGGCGCGAAAAAGTCGGGTAATATTCATTAGTATTGGCTCATGCGGTTGACTTACACCGCCTGAAGCAGATACTGATTCGCACCGAAATTCCGTTTCACCTTATATTACTTTCGTGACTGTTGTGGGTGCAAATGTTGCGGTCGATCCATTTTTGACGCACCCTTTTCCTGTGCTGAATGTGATGAGCCTGTTATACTGAGTGTCGGCAGGAAAGAAGGGAGGGTAGACGTGAACAGGATGACGTACCTGCCATTTTTAAGATATGGTGTTATATGAGTAGCTACGTGCTGTGCAGCGCTTAGGTACAAGGATCGCTTGACATCAGAGAATGCATTCAGATAGAAGGACAAGGAGGGTTGTAATGTTCAGGATGCTGTAATCCATTTTTTTTTTTGGAGAGATGCCGAGGGAAATGTAATACAATCCGATTATCCTTTTTACTTTTAGTCACATAAGATTTATTGAAGCGTGGGAATCTAAAACCATGAGATTGAAATCTCCAAAGGCGATGTTTCGAAAATCGCATTTGTTGGAAGCTAAGTATACGTCCTTTGACTCGTCGGAATAGAGAATTTCTTTTAAAGATTATCGAAAGGCGTACGCATTTAACTTGAATGCATGAAGTATTTATTACATCTTTTATCAGGCAGATTGGAAAAAAAGAACTGATACATATCCCGAAAAAAGATAATTATCTTTTATTATATTTCATTTTTGTTGAAAAAATATGTTGTGGCAAAAAATAAAAATGACTTATTGTTTATAACGAAACATGTATTTAGCGCGTGGTAGTTATTTGAAATATTTAATTGATAATAATAATAATAATAGTAAGATTTTTTATAAAATATTCTATATAAGAAATTTAAGTAATAGTTATCATTAATTAACCTGCATTAAATCTTTATATGCTCTTGCAGAACCTTCGTAATAATAATAGTTTCGGAATCGAAGGATTTTATAAAAAAGCATGTAGTTGGACAAATTGCTGTGTCTTATATTGCAGTTAAAAGATGTTAACAACATTGTTAAAAATTTCTTTGGAAGAACTATTTTAACTAACAAATCTATTTTGTTCAAATTTAAAATTGTTGTCATATGATAAAGTTAAAAAGTGATGCGTCCATTTCTCTATAAATGAGCTTGAACAATTTCTTGTTGAATTCTTAAAATATCTCGATAATAACTGATAAAATCTTGTTCAGTTTTGAAGTGATGTAACTATTTTAAAGTAAAAATCAAATCTAGGAGAATTTCTATGTCCATATATAATTTTAAAATTTCTACCGTAGAAAATTTTTAAAGACAATTTTTTTAAAAGTTTTAAATTGAGCTTAGTTTGAAAATGAAATGTCTAAAAGATAGTGAAACCAAACAGATCATTGCTAAAATGCATGTTGGATCTCTAACTTTTTTTAGTAAGCTTGGTTAATTGAGAATAGAACAGAAATCGATAATAGCACACAAATTGAGAATAGCATAGAAATAACCTTCTTCGTCCTATTCATATTACCCAAAGAGGGCAACTGTTCCTCTATGTTATTAATGAGCGTGCGTGGATTTGGTTTACATTAATTACTTGTAGTTCAGCGGCCTCTCTCTAGCGTGGTGTCGAAGTTTGGAAAGAGGAATGCCGGCTTAAATATGGCCTTTATTTTCTGATCACTTACCATATTACAGAGAGCCATCTCCAAACAGCAGTCTTTTAGTTTTTAAGCATTACTTTACACTAAATAACTAAACAAAGCAGAAGTTCTAGTATTTTATATTTTAAAAATTTCATCCAGTAATAAAAGGTTCATTTCGTTCAATTGGAAAATATATTTTCTTTGTAACATCTGAAAATAAGACTTTACAAATTGCGCACAATAGCAGCAGAGTTTCCTTTTCCGCTTTTATTCGAGCAAACGGAATAGCTCTTTCTTTCTTATATGGTATAATTTTGTGTTCATTTATGAATTTTTCTGTTTCTGTTCACACAGTTGTTTTTAAACACATTAATATATCAGAAGATTGAAAGTTTAATTTATAGAAATTATAAATATTGCCATTTATTGCAATCTAATTCTAGTATTTTTCTTTCATGGGGAAATATAATTTTATGATGAATAACATACAAATTCTTTTTTAAATGAGAAAGTTCAGTTTTCTGTAATACGTTTTTATGACTATTCAAATGTATGCTTAAGGAAGAAAGTTGTGTATAAATATTTTTTGCAAGAAACATGACAAACTTTCAAACTCTAAATTTTGGAACATAATTTAGATGCATAAGATTTCTGATTTACAATTTCTTTATTAAAATGTCAAATGTCTTCTTTGATATATAACTGATAAGTAAGATTTTTCAAACTTCATACGAGTTTGTAATTCTTCATTAGACTTTGGTCGGATTTTAAACATTCATTAAATTTCATATAATTTAGAACAATTGTAATACTAGTAATACGATATCTAAAGTATATCGTAACTTCATGATTATGTAACGTTTTTATTGAATTGTATTTATTTTAATCATTTATCTTTAGAAAAAAATTCCATAAGCTAGTCAACATTTAAAAGACTTATATGTCTTAAGAAGGTATTTTTTTGTTATGAACCTAATTTTTATCTCCATATTCAGCTACTAAAAAAATTCACATGCAATTCATATACATATATTTACATCAAAAATGAATTTATTAATATTGCAAAGTTTGTTTAATACTTCTTTTTCGCAT
>JAPMOR010087620.1:482815-495718 GCA_026543865.1 Argiope aurantia
TTTATTAATTTATAGAATTGCTATAAAAGCCTTGGTATTCTAAAGTAGGTAACACTTCTTTATTCGTTTATAAGGAATTCTAAAAATTTAGTTCTGAGTTTATAAACAGTGCATAATAAATATGTAATCCATTAAATATATTGAAATTGATTTTGTTGTTTTCTACGAAAGTATAACTAAATTTTTATACATGAATTTTCCTAATGCAATGAAAGATGGAGTTAAAAATTTATTGTATTGAAAGTTTTTAGATAACATCTTACAAAGTACTCAGTAATGAAGTTTTTTAGGGTATTAAAGAGTAAAAAATAATCTGTTAATAAAAAATCTGGAATTCTCATGTCCCTGAAACTTGAAATTCCGTCAGAAATACTTTGGATAAATTGAAATTTTAATCCCACTAATATATTTTATTTTTTATTGGATGAATAGGAATTCTCTATCTTTTGATTTTATTATAACTTAATTTCTTATCGCTTTGTTTTGATTGTATTATGACTTTTGTTTTCATCCAGTTTTTTTTTATATAAAATCAGTATCACTATATAGTAGAAAACTAACAAAATAATGTTATATTTTAATATTTTATTTTATTAAATATTAATGATCTGCTCTGGCTTTCAATGCCTTAGTTCTCATCGAATGGGGATCATTAATTCATCATTCATGATTTTTAACTTAAAAGATTACAAAACTACAAAAGATTAATGATAGGAATGTTACGCTTGTATCATCAAATCATCAGAGATTAGTTTCTGATGATATGGAGATTAGCATACTGATATACAATCAGACAATCGCTCCACCTCATTCAAATAATTTCCCTGATTGATTATAAGATGATCTCTAGTTCCCTCTAGATTAGAAGTTTCCATCTAGTGGTATGCGCTCAACAGGTTGGGAGTTTATTACAATTTACATGCGTGCAATAAATGAGAGTTTATACAATTTACATATGAAATATATTTCTCCTCCAAAATTTACATCAACCTACTCGGTTATGATTTATTAACAAATAAAAATATTCAAAAGAATTTATATTATATACTGAATATGCCAATCGTATAGAAATTCAGATAATTAGTAACTTTATATACTTTCCTATATTTCAATCAAAGTTATTTAGTTAATCATCTTACGGTTGATATGAGTGCTTCATAATTAAATTTATATTTTCTAGGAAATTGCATAAAATGCTACATTTGTAGCTTTTCCCCGTACGACAGGAACAACAGAACAGACAAATGCACAGAGAAAAATTTTCAACATCAGATGGTGTACAGTGACGAATGTAAACTGGGATGTGAATCAGTCATCCAGTATGATGCAAATGGTAAGCTAATATTATTTCACGAACCAACTCGATTTTGTTTAAGATAAATTAATTGAATAACACGTATGGACATGTAGACAAGAATGAAAGATAATCTATAGTAAAAGCTCCACCCTGTCTGCCATCTGGCATAATCTGAATGACCAGAATATATACTTTCTTCTGGCTAAAGTACAGGATTCACTGAATGAGAGCGCCGCTAATAATAGAAGAATTGTGATATACGCAATACAGCTCTATTACAAGATGGTCCATGTACAGTCTGCTGTTGAAGTAGGTATTTACCAACGTCGGCGATGGGTTCGTTAGCGGAGGAACACCATCATTATTGTATCTTCCAGAGAAGCTAGAATTTGTTTACCTCTTTGTTAATTTCTCAACCTCTATATCTAAGTTCCTCAAGACTTTAAAATGTTCGTATTAAAAAAACTGTTTATAAAAAATAATACGAGAAATTAAAGTCGCTTAAAACGGGGGAAATAACAAATATTAAAAACCATAATTAAAAGTTATAGTTTGAAATTTGAAAAATAAAACTAATAGATTAAAATATGTTCCTTAAAATTTTCTTCATTATTACTTATTTTATATTACTTAAGTCTATAAGATATTTCGTAGGTCACGAGAATAACATTTGATTCTATTTTTTAAACATTTTTATTTAATTAGTTTCTTGTTATAATGGTGGAATTTTATGCCAATTTTTCCTCCGTTTTACGCAGATTTTAATTTCGCCGCTTATTTTTATAAACATTTTTTAAAAATATGAACTCATTAAAGTCTTAAGGAATTCATATATAATATTTTTGAAGATGTAGGCAAGAATTTATAATAATTCATAGATAAAATATACACTTTCAATGTTTTTAAAACATAGTTATAAGTTAACTGATAAACTTAGCTAAATTTCAGCATACAAGCAGCGCCATCTCGTAGCAAATTGGAGAATTTATTTCAAAATTAAAAAGTATTTACGATTAGGAATTAGAAAAAAAAAAGACTAAAAAATAGAAAATAATTTATAGAAAAGAAATTCTACCATTTATTCTTCTAATAAAACCATATTTTTATATTATGTTAATTTTTTAGGAATTATTGTTTGTTTAGATAGATTTTGTTTCAAAATATTACTTAATAAAACTTTTTAATAATCTATTTCTCTTTCAAATTAAATTTATAATTATTTATGCATTAGAATAAGGTTTTATTATGCAAGGTGATATATTTTTATCCCTTAAATGTACACGCTTTTTTTTCCATGTAATGTACATGCTTTTTTTACATGTTTTGTACATGTTTTTTTTAATGTACAAGATTTTTATTTTTTCTCAGATGAAATGGAGCAGTGGAAAAGAAACTGCCTCCAGGAAGGTCACAAACTGACCAATGACTGCGAAACCGAGAAGACTCCAGTCCTGAGACTAGTGCGTTGCACTTGCGACAGAGATTTGTGCAACTCAGCAGTCACAATCCAATCCTACTCTTTGCAATTATTGTTTGGCTTTATGACTCTAATATTTAGGTCGCATTCTAATTGATAAAATTGTTTCTGTAAATAACTCTCCTCTTTAACCCTGTAAATTTCTCTCCCTTTTCAATGTTGTGCTGTGATGATCAATGAACATCAATCAAAAACTTGGTGGTAAAATAGTCAACTTTGCAAATGAGAGACCACACGAATCAGACTGTGGTTATCATTTTTTTTCTCTGTAAATGGGATCAATAAATAAACGGACAAAAATATTTTATATAAAATAAAAAAAGCAGAAAAATACTAGGAGATTTATGTCTCTTTTACAATTTGGTGGCAAAATATCTTAGCAAGAGTACAGATATATGTGTTATGTCATCCGTTGGTGTCGTGGATAAATGTTACTTGTGTATAATAAATATATAAATGTGTCAAGAAATTGTGTTCGCTTGGAAAAAAAAACAATCTCGTTCCAGAGAAATCTGTGAACTGCTAAAGAATATTGTGTGCTCCAAATATTTTAGCCATTTTTTGCAAACATAGTTGTAGAATGCTGAGTTTTTTTACCTTCGTTTCTATGTGAATGTCATTTTATTATAAAACTTATATATATTTCGTGTTTCTAGATGCTATTGTGGAGAAAATATTCAAAGCTGTGTTTATTGTACCTATCTATGCTTGGATTTAAATACTGATGCTATTAGTTTTAGATAAATGGATATTTGTATATAACTTTTGACTCTCTTAACGAGAACATACACTTCTGACCACGATATATTTTTCAAACAAAGCACTTTACTTATGAAATTTAATTTGATCTTATAACATTAAGCTATTGTATCCAAGAAATATTTTATAAATTCTAATTCACTACCCTTAGGCTAGCAAATAATCTTTTAAAAATTCCTCACTCTGTAAAAAGTAATCACAAAAAATTTGTGAGAATACAATTTTTTTTTTATAAAAGAATCTTTATGAAACCTCATAATCTTGTTTCATTATTTATAATTAAAATGATTATTCTAAAAGTGTATTTTGTATATGTTTTGTTTGTATTGAAAGTTACTCTGTTTGTCAGTGACTAAATTATTTGTATATTTCGTAAAATATTCTCTTTCTCGTTCTTTTAATATTTTTCGTACTTTATTTTAGTCATATTTTTAGTGATAAGAGATATTCTCTTCTTTCCTCAGGAAAATTTTGAAATAATTATTCATATTCGACTCAAAGAAAACTCTATTTTTCTTTGATAAATTGTCTAATTTACCTTTAGAAATAGATATCTAGTAATAGACGAAGATAACACATGTTATCTTTTATAAAAAGAGATTGTTTTAGCTAAAATTACAAAACTAATTTTGGAAGCGGGTCTACATCTATAATATTTCATACAATTAAAAATATCTTGAAACATGGTATTTATAAACGGAACATGAATATTATTATTTCAATTTAAATTATGTAAATTTCAAAGAAATCTGACAGAAGTATTTTTATAACTGCGCTAAAAATGACACAAGAAGGAATTTTGTACAAGAATTATTTTGTAGTCCGCATGTTTCGATAATTGCCTCCTCATTGATAAATCTTGCGGTATAAAAACTGTTATGGAAACTGGTGCAATGCTTTTGTTTATGAATTACCCTCTAAATATGCTTTGGTAAATGAATTGCTTCAGAGTACCACCAGCGCAACCTAGGCTTATGGAAACATGCGACATCAGACCTGTTGTCTGGGTCAATGTTGCCAATTTCCTTATATAATATATAAATGGCGCCATTTGTTCTTTTTGTTGAATTTCTTTAATTAACTCATCCATCTATTTTTGCTTAAAATTATCATATGGTTATAATAAGTAATGTTTAATATTGAATAAAAGATCTATAAAAACTATTTCATATTTAAACGTACATTAGTTATTGATTTCTTCTTATATTAAAAAAAGTATAACATAGTTATTCTTCAAATCGTCGGTGTTTTTGTAATTATTATTTTGTATATAATAAATGATTTGTTAGTGGTGTGTATAATATGTACTAGTTTTGACAATTATTTGAAACTATAAATATGTCATAATTGACAAGTAATTACAGAGATACTCATTATGATTTTTTTTTTTTTTTTGCTTTATGAATATTTCCAGATTTTTTTAATGAAAGGAATACAATTTTTGATATCGATTTTGTTAATGTAGTCTCATATATAACCATACGTAGATTCTAGATATTTATAATAGTGATATCTTTTGTATTTTGAAGCTAAGGTGTCGTTTCGAATCTATACTGTATAGCTTTTACGGAACTGCTTTGTAGAATAGCATAAATTTTTATCCACAGTTGTTGCTTAATATGACAAGCTTGTAAAATATTTCCTATGTAATTGTTATAACCATTTTAAGATTTCTGCACAGTTGATCATAAATTAAAAAATGTGCAAAATAAGTTGTGTTGTGAGTGTATTTATGTATATTGTTATACGTCAAATGAATTAAATTTAGCGCTTTTAAAGTGTATGCAAAGAAGCCTTTAGAAAATGCTAGTTTTGAATGGCTGAAAAAATTGTGATTGAATGAATGGGTATTTTTATGCTTTTAATGGCTGCAATACTTACTCGTAGAAATTTCCTAAACATTTTTTCGCACGTTTGCAAGAAAATTTACCCAAGAAATTTTTTAATATCTTTAAATTTGAAAATGTATTTTTAAAATGTGATTGTAAATTTAAAACAGCTGGATGTCATGTACATAATTAGAAATTTATAGCATCACTGAAATATAAGGCTTTTGCATTTCTTCTTCGTATTTTAAACGTTGCTGATTGTATGACAATAATGCCTTAATCAGAGAAATTAGATTATTGTATGATTACTATTATTTATTGAAGCTGTTATGTAATATGCGCTGTCTAATAGTTGTTGTAGTTGCAAGCAAATATATGTATGTATATGGCGTAAAAAATTGCAATGTAATAGAAAAATGTAGATTCTGCTGGTAAATAAAGACTTTCTCGGTTAATATTCTCTGTGTTTCTGAAAAAAAAAACATCATTAATCTTAAAATGTTGTTGAATATTTCAAACGTAGACATAATCTCAGATAATTACCAATAGAAACTGTCAAATTGTAAACTTTAAAATATGTTTATGCTGTCAAAAAATAATACACTTGTAGTAAAAAAGTAGCAGATTAGAATATATTCTTGTTGTATATTAAATATAATTCTTTAATCATCTTCTTTTATTAATTTTTTCAAATCCTAAATATGGGATATTTTAATGCAAAAAAAATTATCCATTCATAGCTATCTCAATGTTAGTTTTCAAATAGTTTTATTTATAATTGTGAAAGTTACAAAATGCTGCTTTAATTAAAAACTATAAAATAAGTATTCATTAAAATAGTACACAAGTTGTATATGTACATATTTTTGATAAATATCGTTTAAGGGGACGGTTTGACTCTATAAGGCACTTTTGTGAATTATTCACTTAGGGGTATAAGTTTTTTTTTATGTAAATGTATTAAAATATAAGTACGTCAAATATCTATGCAAAACTCTTTAAAACGGATTATATTATTTTTTTAAAAAATTTAAAAATCTATATATTTTTTTAAAATTTCAAAATATTCCAGGTGACTTAATTTTTTTTTTTTCTATTATTTTTTCCTTATTGCCCCAACATATATTTTAAATAAAAATGTGTATAATTTTGTAATTCCAATTAAGTGCTATTCTTTTAGAAATTTTTTATGCACACATTGAATTTTCATAAGGATTTTATGTCTTTCTGAACTAAAATTGATTTTTAATTTTCTAGAACAACTCGTGATATAAAATGCATACCTTATTTTCTTTTAATGTTTAACCGAAATCTTTATTATCAATTCTATTTATTTCTTCAAAAATTAAAACATCGGGAACATTTCAAAGATATTTAAATCGAATTATAATATAATTTTGAGGAAAGTTATAAAATGTGTATTTTTTTTCCAAGCTTATTTATTGGACAATATATTTTATGGCACTATTTTAGTTGAATACAAACATATATTTTGGTGATGAAACGAGAAAAATAAAATTTTATGTCTATGTCCATTTTTTCTTATTTCAAAATCTATTGTCCCCTTGATTCACCTTTCCACCCAATTGACTCTTGAGTCTAGAAGCTTCTTCTGGTCATGTAATTCGCAGTACTCCAAGACTAAAATATTAAGATCCTTCAGGGAGTATAGGAATAGTATTTTGACAAAAACGAATTTATCCTTAATCATTAATTGCAGTGATAAGTTTCCAATAATTTAATATAAAAGTACAGATGTGAAAAGATGACACATAGGATGAAATAAAGATGGATTTTTGACAAATATCATTTAATACACATTTTCACATAAATAACTCTAAAGTCTAGAAGCTTCTCCTGGTTATGTAATTTGCAGTACTCCAAAACTAAAATACTAAGTTGCTTTAGAGAGTATTTCCACAAAACCGAATTTATCCTTAATCATTAATTACAGTGTAATGTCCTGATCTAGACTGATCAAATAACGAAGCAGAACTTCCAGACAATTCTTTATTTTACAGCCCTATATATACAAAGAACAATTTGTTCTAATCTTGGTTAAATAAATAATTATTTACACCTGTAGTTATTACACCCTCCTGTATTACAATAGTTATTACACCCTCCTGTAGTAGTAGATACAACAGTTAAAGTCGAAGGGTTCCTTGAAACTCAGTTGGTTCACCGACTATGAACTCGTGGGCATAGTCCAACAGTCTCCTGCAATTCCTTTCTTCTCTCCTAAAAAAGTCTCCGCACTTTGTTTCAGCGACAATCTCCGGCTCTTAATTTACATGGGTCATTTGAACTCTCTTTCGGCCAATCGGGGTTCAGCAATATGCTCTCTCAGCGGCGCCAGTGGGTCGTGGGAAGGTCCTTTCACAAAGAAAAACATCTAGCATTCAGATGTTTGGACACCCCTTTCTCTTTGAAGGTATTATCAACACCTCTTGGATGAGGAATTCCACATGTGGTCTTTCATTGTAGTCTCCAATGAACAAGTGCGAGACCACCCAGGTGAAAAGATCCGCCATCTGGCTATCTCGAGGAGTTTAGTAAGTAACAGCGACGACACAGCTGGCTCTAAATGTCTTATCAGTACTGGGAAACGGGGAATGTTACAACTGTGTAAAGTCCCAAATAATTTTATTTAAAGCTACAGAAATGAATCGATGACAGATAGAATAAAATAAATGTGGACAATTTCTCTTTAACTTGGCCAACAAGTTGTATTATCTTTTCGACAAGTACTTTTTTCGTTTACTTTTTTTCCACTAAAACAAACTATAGACGATCATATTATTAGTAGTTCCAAAGAAAAACACAAGTTATGTTTAGAAAAATGATTGGAGATGAAGTTATCTTCAATAAGACAATATTTTTATTCTTTGCAAGTAGATTCAAAGTGGATTCTTGATGGACTTTTATAGAAAAACGGGTTAAACCGTCTCCGTTTCTCAACCTTTCTAGTTAAAAATTATGGTCTCTAATAAAAGAATCATTGTAAATAAAAAATGTATAATTATATCTCTAATACATCTCTAATTAAAGAATAATAATAGATTTTTTAAACCCTTTCTAGGGCCGTGGGAAGTATGCTTCCCGCCAAATTTATCAATCTTTGTATAAAATTATGTAGGTTGGCATAAGTTCTGACACACTTTTTTAAAAAGACAGAAACTTAGATGCTTCAGTTCTTTATCTCACACAAAATGATATGTCTTGATTTGTTACTTAATTATTAATTAACCAAATTAATTAATGAATGAATTAAATTTATCTAATAAGCTAAATGAATCCCTTCTCTTATTCTAATTTCAAGTCTAAAAATATTTTAACATAATAGGACTAGAAAAAAAGGGCCCTTTAAAGTATTAAAGTAAGTAGTAAGCTTAGTGCTATACATATATAAGATAAAAGATTATTCCAATTTGGCAAGAAAAGTACCTAATTTGAAACAATATCAAGAAATGATGCTGAATTTTATCGTATTTTCTTTTACATATTGTAATCCATTGTTGCCATCTTTAGTGAATTTTAAGTATGCTTTCAAGATTACGTATGATGCACGTGTACGTGAATGTGACAGGAATGAAATAAGACAAAGCATCAGGATCAATAAATTAGCAATTAATAATTATTTGAGCATATTTTTTGTCAAACCAGAATCCACTTATCGTATCGAAAAAGAAAGAAATGTTTTTCGTATCTTTTAATTGTCCAACCAAACTACTTCAGTTATTCAAATAAAACTAACGGAGAACTTTTCTCCAAAATTTCATATCTTCTTCAGGAAGTAACGCATATTTTGATGCTGAATCTCAAATGCGGTGTCCATTCCTTGACGCAATATTATCTATGTTGCTTAGGAGCTCTCTGATATCGTATTTTTTATCCCCTCGAAGTAGGATTGGACTTTGAGCTTTTTTGCGATAAGGTTCAGGTTTGCTGTGAGCAACTCAATTGTCGTAATGCGTGAAAAGGTGCGCTAATGATACACTCTGAACTCACTTTCGTTATTTTCAAATTTGTGCTGTTTGGGTGTGGAAATTGAGTTTTTCTTCCTTTTTCAAGTGGATTAAATTACTCTAAGGTAGAAATGGCACCCCACGTCGATCCGGCTACAGCATGGATGAAATACATACTTTTCACTATAAACTTTGTTATTTGGGTAAGTTATGAGTGATTTTTTTTCTTCTGAAGTTTACCTGTGTTGCCGAAGCAGAAGATATACAATGGCGCATGAAGCCATGTTGAACAGCCGGCGCTCAAGATATGGATGATGCGAATTGATTTTTTACTTGCATATTCTTTATGGATCATTTTTATAAACCAAAATGGATTAGTTAAACTTTCGGTAACATATTTATAATAGCTAGTAATATTCTTATTGATTTTAAAATTAGTTAATGTCGAATATTACAGGTAGTAAAAAACCGTTACGGCTTGTAATACATATCCAAGTGATGACTTCCATGTTTATAGTCACGAAATCACTTTTCGATTAAATTCAACGAAATTGACTTTAACAGAGCTTCAGAAAGAAAATATTTTCTAAGAATTAATACATGATTCTCTTATTTTAAACTTTTACAGTATGGAATGTGATTTATACATATGTATATTTTAAACAAATACAAAAAATGTCGCAAATGCTTCTTAAATCATAATATTTGAACAGAAATTAATAAATATTTTTTCGTATCTAAGAGCAAAAAAAAAAAATATCCATAGTTTCAAAAATGGAAAACAAAAATCTAAAATGCCTTTTGCTCGGAAGTTGTTTTTTTTAAAGTGGACAAATGGCTCAAATTTTTTTAAAAAAAATTGAACCTTTATGAGTTTTAGAATGTTCCTTACTGTAAAGCAAAATCTTGTCCTGTTAGCAGCATAGATCATGAAGTTTCAAAGCAGTTTAAGGAAATATAGGTATCAATTGTATTTTTTTTGTCGTAATAAAATTTATCTGAAATGTTTACAATAAATAATTCCTGGTGTTAAAAATATGTATAAAGACATTTGTTTAATTTTTAAATTTTCTCTTGTCTTTGATAATTTCTTTCCTTAATATATATACAAGTTTTAATTTTTAAAAAAATATTTCTGAGGGTTTTAAAAATATTTCTGAAGGTTTTTTTTTTCCTTTTTATATAGATTTCTATAAAAAGCCATATTTCAAATCATTTTATTAAAATATTTTAGCTATGTTATCGCCGTAAGCAAAAACTGTATTTTATTTTAATTGTATCGCTGGAGTGCGATACTATTAAGATAAAATTTCATAGCGAAAGGGTTATGACACAGAGCATGCTCGAAAATTATCTTTCTTTTGGAAGAAAATAAAATTCGAAAACCTTGTAAACTTTTAAATTATTAAGAAAAGTTGCAATGATTTATACTTCTCATATTTGACTCTTTTAACGCATTCAGCATCACTTTATGAAATACATTACATATTTGTAATTATCAATAATAAGATGTTATTCTGAAATGCTAAGTAGAATATTTTTCCTAAATTCTATTTCTCATCTTGAATAAAAAATTCTATTTGATACCCATTAAATCTAATGAATAAATTAATTTAAAGTATGTGATGTTTAATATAATGATTAAAATTTAAATAAGTCTTACTTACGTTATATATATAATTTCCTATTACATACCATTTCAAACTATTATCGTATTTTGTACGTACAGCGCAAAAAAGTTCTTAAGGTTCTCTTTTAAAAAAAGTTTGCGTATCATTAAAACAAAAATTTACAATTTTAAAAATAAGATTTATATTATAGTAATGTTATTTTTTTCTCCTAAGCGTAATGATTTGTTTAATAACTTTCGATGGCTTGATTTCTTGGCGAATAAATTCTCCGATGCTTTATATTCAGTAAGTCGTAGTTGTTTCATTAGCGACATTTTTAAAAATAAATTTAGATTAGGAAATTTTTAAATCACACTTTTATTGGTGTATTAAAGAGTAGAAATTAATCTTAGTTTAAATTTTTCTACTTTGGTTTTTGATTCATAATTCGTTAATATAGACATCGTGAAATCTTGAAATACTTTTTTTCTACTACTAAGTGACGCCGCTAATATGAATAAAAAATTATTTATTTTAATATATGAACTGATTTATTTTAATATAGGAACTGATAATGGAGCTCTGAAAATACTGAAATAGTGTATTGTCATCGAGCAAACTCAAGTGAACACAATTACAAAACTCTAATAAATTAGGAAGGTCACAGAAAATCTATTAAAAAATTTTATGTTTAGAGGTATGAAACAAGTCGGGTTAAATTAAAGTACATAAAAAAACGGTTCTGACACAGTTTTTTTTATTTTTATAATTTGCTGGATTATAGAATCTAAAAGGTTCATTGAACAAAATACTCTGAAATCATTATCATTTGCAAAGATTCATCATCAATTTGAAACTTTTATTCATCAAGATGAAAAAATGCTTTTACCCATCGTCCTATAGGAAATCGATTCAGGCCGGCTGGTGCCTTTAGATACAGAGCCAGATTTTACTGAAGAAAATTTTTAACTACAATAAAATTATCTTAATTTTTCTTGATAAGAGTATAAAATGATATTAAATAATTTTGCTGTCATATTTATCATCTACCTAAGCTAAAATTGCATATAATAGGAAGGTATCTTTTTACTTGATTTAAGTCTTCAGTTGCATTTAGAAAAAATTAAGAATGATAAGCTAGGTTAGAACTTACATCAAAGAAGAGTTCAATTATGTTTTAACTGAAAGCAACTGATGAATTTTGTATCAATTGAAATTCCGCCCAAACAAATAAAAAATACTTTTGACGTAAAAAAAGATTTTTGACTTTTTATGTAAGTAACAATGATTTGTTTTTATGTCTCTTGAGCATTGAAACATCACTTGTCCCATTTTCTATCTTTTTAAAGGAAATTTTGAATCAAATTTATATTCTTTAAAAATATTTGTGAAGAACTTTCGCTTATTAATACTAATATTAACGCAGCAGCTAAAATTTTTCAAAAGAGGTATGCCTTCAAAGGTTTGACTTCAGGAAAACTTTTATAGTCAAGAACTTGCACCTATATTCTATAAATATTACAGTAACAAAAAATCCTGAGGCTGATATAACGAAACTATCTTGGAATCAGTAATTTATCTAATTCAACATGTGAGATTATCTGACCTAAATAAAACAAAATGCTGCCATTTGGGTTTAATTATCATTTCAATAAGTTTTATCTGAGATGTAAAAATTTTGCACATTATAGAGGTTTAAAACCGATAGCATATTATTTATAGTTCGCAGATTTGTACAATATAAGCAATAGAACGTTAATAAATGATGCTATATAATTTTGAATATATTTTTTATTTCAGTATAACTTCTTTGAAACTATTTTTTAATATAAAGTTGTAATTCAAACTTTAATTCTTTTCGTTCGACTACTTTTGTTCTTTTTATATAGTTGCAATTCCATTATTCAAAAAATATAATTCAGTTTTTTTTTGTTCTATTATTTTTTCAATTCTATTATTTTTT
>JAPMOR010087620.1:495728-507231 GCA_026543865.1 Argiope aurantia
TTTTTTGTTCTATTATTTTTTGTTCTATTATTTTATAACAGTGACAATTCCATCATTCTCAAAAAGCTGAATTAAACCGAGTTTTCTAATTTTTATCCAAATGATTTAATTTTTTCTCTTTGAATAATTCTGAGCCTAAAAAATTAATACTCAGACCATTATCTAGAAAATTTAAAAACTGACAAATCGAATCTCAACTACTACTTTTTTATACGGCTTTATGTTGCATCTACCCTTTATGGAAAATAAGAAGAGTCGTTAAATGGAGATAAGTGGAAACAATAATCAATTGTAAAATTTTTTGATAAAATGTTTTTTAAAAATTGAAATATTATCTTATCAACGGTTTCTGTCTCTACTTTAAATTTCAAATGAGTTTTAATTCTTATCCAGTTATTTTTATAATTTTCTTTTAAATGTGGCGTTACTCTGCAAACCAAAGTGAATAGAATCACGAATCAAGACTTTCTTCTAGTTTTTTCATTGCAGAAATTATTTAAATAATAGGTATAGAAGAGTCCTTAAATTTTGAGGAATGTCGCATTCGAAGAAAACCAATTCATTAAGAGAAACAAAAAAATTAAATAAGTTGCTTTGTTAGAATGTTTTTAAATATGGAATGCACAAGACTAAAAGACTGCATCACTAACGCCATCTTTGATAAAGATCTTGAATTTCACGTTCTAGAATTATTGATTCCGGAATGTTTTCTGAGATATTCCTTAAAAACAAGTTGCTACGAAGTAGATATGTTTTATCTTCCAGAAAAGTTGAACCGTTTTTTTATAAAGAAAGCATTAGGATCATTTAGATAGGAAATTTAATAAACATATTTAAAAGATTGTTTATTTTTCCACATACTTTAAGCTCAACATTACCTCTCGAGTTGAAAACTGGTCTGATCCCCATCAAATTTTTATTTCTTCTGAAGAGGATAAAATTTAGCATACATTGTTCTGTTATAAAAGATTGTAATCTAAAAACTCACAAACGTTTGAAAATTTGAGTTTTCATTTTTTATGAAACAAAACAGTATCTATAGAAGTTGGAAAACTGCATATCGCTTTTTCTGTTAAACAACTAAATCTCGAAAGCATGAATTAAAAATTTGCATTGATCAAGAAGGAACATGATTTAAAATCAAATTTTTTCAACTGCTATTTGATTTGTTTTAATTTTCATATTATTGAAAGCCTGCTTAAATGCTAGTTTCGTATACACAGCATTTCATACAAACAGGTTTTTTCAAAGGGTCTTTAAGAGTTATTTATATAGTTAATATGATAGCATTTATAATAAGATTGTGTCTAAATTCTTAGCTACTTTTGTGATCCCTTGTTCGATCGTTAGGCTCAGTATGCTCATCCCCATCTAAAGACTTGGGCCATGAATTGGGAAAACTTTACATATAAAAAAATTCGATCATAGACCATTACAATATATTTTATGCTTATGATTGTTCTTGTTTGCTTGTGATTGTTCTTGCTTGCTTGTGATTGTTCTGTAACATTTTTTCTCTCTCTTTTCATCTCGATAATGTAATCAACATTATCGCACACATTTAAATTCGTCCTTTTAGCTTTTGATTTACGCTGATAATGCACACAGAGTTCCATTTCATGCAAAATCGACGACATTGAACAGTTTTTCAATTGATATTTTCCCGAATATCGGATAATTTTAATGGTAGGATCATTAAGATTAACATTTTTGGCTGAGGATGTTAGGATTATCTCTTTCAGTTGAATATAATAACTGTCCATGTGTAGACATCGCTCTTTATAGCATTTGTTACATCGTTCACATTTTTAATACTTGCATAATTTTTATGCTTTTCCCCCTGTTTATTTTCGAAGATATCTGATCTATCTGTTGTGGAAACAGTTATAAAATCGTAACCTTGTGCAGTCACCCAAAAATTTGTTCAATTTTTAACATGACTTAAATTAAGATAACAAACTTTAAAATATATTTAGGAATGTTTTAAAGGAAGCGACTGAGAATAGATTTTTTCTGTTGAGACTCGTTTAAGCTGACTGATCATGCAGAGGCTTGACATGAAGTTTTTAATCTGTACAGGGTACAAAAATTAAGATAAAATATTTTTATTACAATTAAATTACTAAATACCTAAAATATAAGCGGAAAGTTATTAGTAAATTTTTGAAGGAGATAAATATTTTAATACCTTACATATTATTTCTTTTACAAAAGCATTTATTGATTTCACGAAAGGAATTGTGTAAATCTGGAATAGTTGTAGAGACCGTGGTGGCCTAATGGTAAGGCCCTGGCTCCAGGACGAGAAAGCTTCAGGTTTTAAACTCAGTTTCACTGAAGATATCCCGTGGTTGCCGGCCTAGTGCGCCTTGAACCCAACATCATCTTGTAAACGCCCTTACGCTGACGCGGTATTAGTATAAAATTCTAACAAATTTCTATTTAGTTAGGTTCTATTTTAGCTAATGATTTATGATGTCTATAAACAATAAATAAAATCTTATTTTAAAAATACAATTGAAAATATCTAAGAAATAAACAGAAAACTGTTAAACAGCTTATGTGAGCGGTTATTAGATAAAATTCTAACAAACTCGTATTTAATTAAGTTTCATTTTAGCTAATGATTTACGATGTCTGTAAACATTAAGTAAAATCATATTTTAAAAATACAACTGAAAAAATCTAAGAAATAAACAGAAAACAGTTAAGCAGATAATGGGACCTAATTATCTCTGACCTCTGGTGTACTTAAAAAAATACTACACAATATTGTTCAGTTTAGTATTTTCCATTAAATTATAACAATTTTGCTAGTGTCATTCTTTTAGTGTGTAATGTCTCTTTTTTCTATTGCTTTATGGCAGTTTTCTTTCTTTTATCTGTTCATTTGACATAGCTGCATACATTTTTTTAAATTTAAAGTTAAAAAGTTATCTTTTTATATTTATTAATTTGTGTTATTATGCCTATTATTGTGTTTTAATTGCTTAATTTATTTCACCTTTTGTATTTGATTTTTTGGTTCCTACTCATTTTTTACTATATTATGATATTACACACATTATTAAAATGCTTATATTCTGCTCACATGATAACAAGTTTATAAGAGATTTATATAATTAAAAAGAATATTCAATTATTATTTATACTTTAAATTATATAGTTTGATTTCTTTCCATTTCTCGAATGTATTTTAACTATTCAACAGTTTTTGAGTTAATGTCCATTTTTTTCTTCATTATGATGAGTAATTTTTTCAAATTGAATGCTATTGTATACAAACATTTTTGTATAGATTGAAGCCTTTATTCTTAAAATCATTTTGAAATGAAAAAATTTTTGCCAAAATTTATTAAAAACGCTTTTATCAACAAAAGAGGATGACTCATTATCTTCTCCAGTTTTCTTTTATGGTTCAAATAAAAATGCTTTTGTTTTTACATTATGTAAATGGGCATAATTAAATAATTTAGAATGAATTTTAATGCTTATATATAACTTTTGCATCGAAATAAAGAAATTAATTCAAAAGTTTTTTCAATAAATTTATTTTCTAATTCCGTTAGATGTTTCCAATTTATATCAGTAAAAAATGTAATGCTCTATAAAATGTCTCAATAGCATTGTTTTTTAAAAATTTAATTACATAATTCAATCGATGCCTCGGAGTAGAAATTAATAGAATTATCAGATTTAATTATTAAAAGATAAACAACATTTTTATACCGATAATACGGGTATTTCCACAGATTTTTTATAATAGGGAATAAATGTGTCGAAGTACTGCCTTTTATTTAAAAAAATATGTACCTAGAAATAATACCCAACATTTTTTTCGCATTTAACATATAATAATTTGAGCTCACCCAACTCATGCCCTGAAACATTTAATAATTCATTTTTCATATTATTAATTTTTCTGCGAGTTAGGAAAGAGTAATTTTTCCTCTTATCTTCGAGCATTTTTCAAAAAATATTCAGGAGAAATGAGTCGTATATTTAAAGTACAAAAAAATATAAATCCTTTCAAATTTTCAAGATTAGTTCAACTTTTTTCTCCCAAAACTATTTATGAATCAAGAATATGTCCAATTTGGAAATTACTTCTTTTATCTTCTAACACTTTTAAAAAAGTATTAGAAAAAAAATAAGTTTAATACTTAAATTCGAGGCTAATAGGCTTAATTCATCAAAATTAGTTCTAACTCTTTCTTGCAAAAACGCTTATGATTCCCTCTTGAGATTGGAAATGATAATTTCTCTTATCTGCAAGATTTTTTTTTTCAAAAATATTTATTAGAAATAGGTCCCGTACTTGAAATTGAAACGGAGATTAATCATCTTAAATTTCCAAGATCGGTTGCAAGCAGTTTGTTTTAGTGATCTCAACATACGAAACTAACAAGTACTTTTCTTATCAGCTAACTCAAACAAGGTGAAGGAATGCACGTCTATCTGACGTGCTGATAAGGAGAAGGTGAGCTATCCACGTTACCTGTGAATCGTTACCTGTGTGTTCCTCTGGAATGAGGGATTGTTGTTGGATAAACGGTTGTTGCACTGCCAAACAGGCTGCATAACAACTTAGGAAAAGCAAAATGCAGTTAGAATTTATTAATTAAAAATTCTTGCCACACTTTATCTCTTGAATTAGTAATGAATTCTAACTAATGGAAAACTTAAAGGTTCTATCTTATCATTCCCCATTTCGAAAAAAAAAGCTTGCCTTTATCTTTTTATTGCTATAAAATATATTTAGAACGCAGTACATTAAACATCCCCATTTTTTTGCCCTTTTCAAACAAAATAAATACGATCACACTTTTTGCTTGAAGAATTTTACTGTGTTCTTAAAACTGGAAAGTAAAAAAGAGACTATGCACTAAAGAAAAAATATATAATTTGAAAAGTTAAAGAAGGAATTTCAATGGAATGTTTAAAATTAATTCCATTCGTGATTTTTTTTTCCTTGAAATCATTGGAAAATAAAAACAAGAAATATGAACTGACATTTTTTAAACATCCATGATTCTCAATCGTCTCGTTAAAAAAAAATCATTGTTTAAAATTTATGAATCTCAAACTCATATTAAAAGAAAATAATTCATATCAAATATTACTATGAAATTAAGGGGAAAAGGGAACGTTATACATAAGTTTTTTTTTTGAAAATATGAAAAAATTCAAATCACTTACAAGAAATAAGACTAAAAAATGAGAAAAATTAGATTAAATAGCAAATATTTTATAAACATTATGTTATTTTTGAAACTTTTATCAGTTTCTTCATAAATCTAATTTCTAAATTAATCACATTTAAAAAAGATGTAAGAAGATAAATGGATAAAAAATAAATCAAAAGTTATACTTTCGGTTTATTTCAAGATTTTTATGCAATATGTTGAGTTGTACTAAAGGAAAATACGATTTATACAAATACGAAAACAAAATACATTTTAAGCATTTATTAAATTCGACAAGCAAAAAATATATCGGATTTAATAAATGCGACATAACAGGTGCTGTTTTGTTTCCATGTAAATAACATGTTCCCACATAATGATCTATTCTTAACTGGTATTAAATCTGGAAGATGCAAAAAATCTGTGTGTAATATTAGGCCTTTATACCACGGTTCCAGAATTGGTACATTTGAACACGAAAAACTAGTAATAAGAATTTTTCAGATAAAAAGACACTTTATATCAAATGAGTTAAATTATAAAAAATAAGTTTTAAATGATATCTCATTAGAAATTAAAAGAAATTAGACAACAGTTTTCTCTAAATATTGAGTTGAAAAGCGCAGACTTAAATAAACTAATCTACCTACATTTTCTATAAATGAAGATGCTTCTACAAAAGGAAAAATAAAGTTCAGAAGAAATCTTTACGAGTACGTAGAACCCTATAAAAATTTCTAAAGATCTTTGGTTAAAAGCAAGATCATAAACAACAGATTTTTTTTTTACTTTACAAAAAGTAAACTAATAGCTGAAGTAATTCTTAAAAAAATTCAAGCAATGGGATATCTTTTTATAAACTAAATATCTTTAAATTATGATGATGCTTAGTAGTAATGACAAGGAAAACATTGTTTAATGGGAAAATTTATTTTAAATACTTCTGGAAAAAATTGCCTTGAGAAATTTTTTTCTTAGTCATAATAATATAATACTATGCTTTTTAACTTCAAATCCACCTAATTTGAAATATATTATACTGCAATTTTTATAACCCTTTATTTGTGTTATACGGAGGCTAATTTAACAAGCAAAAATCATATCTTCAAAAGTGCTCACATAAACGTTTTGTTTTACGAAAAATGAAATTTATCAAGAAAATTTGCTGAAGAATACGATAATGGAACTTCTCTTCTCATGTTAGAACCTTAAGCTTTTTTTTTCTTTTTTTACTTCTTGTTTTTTACAAGAAGCGCAGAATAATAGCCAGTTGATAATAAATAAATTTATAAAGTGGGAGATGCTTACTTAAATTGGCAGTACTGAATCATATTTGAAGAAAGCATTGTAGGGTGCCCATTAAAATGTCAGTAGTTCTTGAAAAAATATCTAAAGAAGTATAAGAGTTTTCTTTTTTAAAACAAACGCTGCTAAATTTTGTACTATTTTCTTATCCAGTTTGTGATTCTAAACCCTGGTCAAATGACCAAATAACACCTAGGCACCTCCTTTTCTAAACTTCCGCATCATACCAGCAGAAATATGTTTGACCAAAGACATCAGAATTAACCAACACCAAATCCATACACACAGTGATTCTTTGATGAAATCGGATTACGAACATGGAATCCTTCTTTTTAGAAGCTGAGACCTTTCAATAAGATCACCATTGCCCTTTGAAGTCTACTCTTCTTTTTGTGCTAGTGCTTTTTGTTTCTTGTCTGTTTTCCTAATTTGGCAATTTTTAGGAAGCTAGCAAATGCATTATGCAAAAGTTAACAGAACAAAAATATGCACTCTTTCAGAAGGACCTACATATACAGATTAATCAAGCGAAACAAAATTTTATTAAGAATGAAATTTTTCAAGAGAATTTCTTTGAAATATCCAGAAATGACCCAACACGATGTTGCAAACTGCTTTTACAATTTTCTCCCATTAATTTTGCTTTCCGAGAATGTATCAGACTGAACATCATTTATTACCATAGGAACTAATCTATTAAGGTAAGTGCAAGGACATTGAAATAAAGTATTAAATAATTTTATATAATAGTAGATAATATTAAAAATCTATGAGTGGCACAAAAAATATTTTTGCATTATTTATTTAAAAATGCAAAATTAATTGAAATGAAGCAAAATTCAGTAATAGTTGAAAAGGAATTCATATACTAAAAAGTGAGAATTGTTATATTTCAACGGAATTAAATAATTTTTTTAAAAAATTAATAATCTGGCTGAATGGCCAACGGATATCCAAATTCTTCACCTGTTTAGGTATATCATTATATAGCTTAACCTTAGGTTAAAATGGAAGAAAATACTCTTAAAAACTGAAACTAATTTTGATTTCTATTTGACAAAATAAGAGGTAATTTAAGTTAAGTAAATAAAAATCATGTACAAGATTTTGATTTATCCAGACTGTTGAAAAAGTGTAAATATAGAAACAAAAGAGTTGACTTAAAAAATGTCTAGAAATTGTAAAGACTAATTTTTCAAAATTCACTATTAAAGACTCATCTTTTTGTTCTTAAATTCTGATCCAAATTACTAACACTAATAATAAAAAATTCCCACTAATACCATAATTTGTTTATGGTTCTGTTCAGCGCTTATTTATCCTTGGGTTACTAGCACAAATGGGGTGTTAAAATATCACACGTGGCCTGTTTCTTTCGAGTTTGTTACTTTTTCCTTCCTTATTAGCAGGCGAAAATTAATTAAAAAAATTATGTTGGCTTAAGATGCTTGTTGTTGTTATTGTTGTCGAGTGACAAATGCAATAAGAAATAAGGGGGGAAAGGAAGAGAGGGAGACAATTAGATTGGGCCGAAAGCATGCAGAACAGCCCTGGCCACATTTTCAGCTTTATCGGAATAAAGAATATCCCTGGTGTAGTCAATATATATTTTGAAGAGGGCTGAAATAAGAGAACGGCAGCTAAAAATATGCTCTGGATCCAGCAGCACTTCTGGACAGTATCTGCATTCTCCATAGAGTCTGGAGCCATCGGGCATGATCCTCATGCCCCTCAGGTGTCCTGTTCTGAACCTTGCAATTGTGGTTGTGATGTCTCTTTTATAATTTAGATTTGTCAGGGAGAATTTGTTGCGATTGAAACAGAGCCTCTGTCTTGCAACGGCATTAGCATCCAGAGCAGTAGTAGATAGAGGGGTGGGATCCACTGCTCTGGCCTCCTTGGCAAGAGTGTCGGTCGGTCTGCTCGTTTCCCTCAATGCCCAGGTGGGCTGGGATCCATTTCAAGGTGTATGATTTCTTCATTGCCATGATAGAGAACAGAAGAGCATTAATATTCTGGGAAAGCCCTGTCTTTTCGCCCTGAATACTTAAGATGCTTAATTAACCCAAATGAAGGATTTTAGCAGAATTTGCTTTTGATTATTTCTAATTAGTGCTGTTGTCTCATTATTATTTTTTTCTTTGGGAGTGTGATAAAATTGTTCTTATAGGACTGCGGTTTTTGTCCCCTCTCAATTCGAGAAAATAGAGTGAAAAAGTTTCAAAAAATGTTAATTTAGTTTTTAAATATTTTTTTCCTGTAATGCTTTATTGCTGAAAAAGATAAGAATATGTGCATTAGTTAAGTATAATTGTAAATAATTCACTTTCATCAGATTTTATGCTTTATCGTGTTATTCATCAGATTTATAAAAAAGTTTTCAAATCAAACTGAAATGAAATTTTCTTTGTATTATCAAATCAGCGGAATTTACCTAAAAGAAATGCTGTGATAATTTTTTCTACTAATGTTTAAGCCTTTGTAAGCTATCGCAATATAGGAAATTTTGCGGAATTGAAGTTTTGGTCTTATCTATGAAGCGTTGGAATCAAACCAAAAATTGGAAACTCGTATTTTGCTTCTGATCATCTTTAAATAATAATCCTTATTAATAAATACAACTTATTACTATTTCCTACATTCAGTTCTATTTGCCATTAAATAATTACTCTTCTAATTCGAGTTTATGTTATCTTTTTAATTATAAAATTTTATTTTGTAATTTAACACCTTTACTTAAAACTGCATGTTCTATTCTTTGTAACGACGAAATTTTGCTATCGATATTTTGTAAACTGATAGATTTCCGATGAGAGTAGAATATTTTAATAATTTTAGAGCTCTTGAGTATCATTAATATTAAAATTTAGTTAACATTCTAAGTTAGTTAACAGAACTAACATTATCAATAAATTAATTTGGAGAAGATTGATTTTTTAGTTCTGTAATATTTGTTATCTTCAGTTATAAAATATATTAAAGATCATAAGTAGTAAATAACAAAAAATTAAGAAAAGCTTTAAACGCTGCTTTATTAGGATTGCAAAAAAAAATTATTTTTTCTTCGAAAATCTAGCAATATTACAGAGACATTAAGTAACACAATATATTGATAAGAAGAAAAATTCTTAGTTATTCATTGGAACTTTAAATATATTATAAATGTGATTAAAATTCTAATTTACTTCGAGTATTTTCATCAGTCTCACACATTTATGACTTTCATTCTGACGTCCATATCTTTACTAAAAAATTAACTAAAAAGAATTATTTTATAAAAATAATTATTAAAAATTTTATTTTCGGAATAGGAGTATTACTAATGCAAAATAGAATACTTACTATTCTAATAAAATGTTAGTTCTTTGCACTTGAAAAAGTAATTAATTCGACGTATAATTATTCACTTAATAGATGGACTTATTTATTGCCTTGAAAAATAAATATATATAATTGTTTTAGGTTGAATTTCCTCCCAAAAACTAATCTACATATTCTTACTATTCTGTCGGTATTTTAAACAATCAAAATTAAAAAAATAAATAAAGGAAAAGTCAAAATGATGCACCGTCTTGAATGATTCCTGAAACCAATAAAACATACAATATGCTATTCGGAATAAGAAAAGCAAAATATAATTCTTGTTATCCCCAAGAAACAACTCTGATTTTATTTGAGATTTCTGATTTCTTTATATCAATATTAATAACTCATTCTGAGTTAATTTTAGTAATTTCAAAGTGCTTGAATTTCAGCATGTCAATAATTAATTTTATACATAATGATAATGCTTTTTTATAAAAAAAATTATATGCTAAAAATTTTTAAAATCGATAATGAAGCCTTAAAAATTAATTAATAAGGAAATAACTGTATCATAGCCATTGCTCCAATGCCTTCCATACTGCACTTTTTGTTTTGAGATTACTTTTAATTTGAATTCTATTTATTGGAAAATTTCTTTAACTTTTAAATGGTTTACGGTACATCAGGTTTAGAATGCCTGAATCTGGGCTTGAATTTAAAACTGAACCCCCCTTCTTGGATTAAAATAATTTAAACGGTGTAAATGAAGTTTCAAATAAAGTAGTTTTACCCTACTTAGAATAACATTAACTACAAATGTTTCAATTTCAGTCTGCCGTAATGCTTGGAGTATTGAATGAGCGGCACCACGTGAACTGTAATCAATTTTCTTTCTGATCATGTACGACTTCTAAATAGACTTTTAAAGCAGAAAGTACAACCTTTTATCGGAAATGGAGCTAACATAACACCATCATCATTATTATACTCCCAGGAGAATAGAGAACTCACTTTCTTATCCGGCAGCTTCTAATTCGAAGACTTCAAAGAAATTTAATATCAAAATAAATAAACGTTTTAAGGTAAGGAAAGCAAATTACGACTTCTTTCTCAGCAGGGACTTAGCGTCCAGGCGATAAGTCTAAAGGGCTACAAAATATTAGCGAATTATTAGGGGAAGCGAAATGATTGGTACCATTTACCCATTCTGCTTCCCTAAGTTTCTGGACTTCAAAGTACTTCAAATATTTTCTCTCTTCAAAATACACATTTCCACATTTATTCTCCGGTTTTTCTATGTGTTAAATAACATGATATTTTTATCAGAAAATTTTATCCTATTTTCGAAAGCCCTTTAATTTCGAATTCCGATAACTTATTCATTCTGATATAATTAAATGTGTAAACAAAAAAAATCAAATACCTTCAAAATAAACTGCTATAGTTAAAGCAACTTAGCATTCACCCTTTATTAAAAATTGCTTTTTAATGTCAAATATTTAACCCTAATGACATTATAGTCTTATCAGCAAATAAATCTCAAAACGTTAAAAGAATAATAACAAAATTCGAATCATAAAGCAGAATTACTACGAAAGCTTTTCTATAATATTAAATTTCATTAGAATTAACATTATTTTAAAATTGTTTTTTAAATCATTTTGCAATTTTTATCAATTTATATTTTTTAAATTTTTTTGCAATTT
>JAPMOR010087620.1:508594-536897 GCA_026543865.1 Argiope aurantia
GATTAACATAATGAAACAAAATTTGATTTTGATAAATTGATCAAAATGTATACGAATGAGTATGTTTCTAAAATTATAAAGAAATAAAAGTATGAATAAACAAATTTAAAAATGAAATAAGTTTTAATTTGTGAAGTGTTATTTGATGTGATTTGATGAAGTGTCCTTTAAAAATGAGGCAGAAACTTAAAGATGCTTGAATTGTTTCTTTTATGTCGTTTTTTTAAATAAAAAAGCAATTAAATGCAAATATCGCATTGAATCTTCTATAAATGGTTCTAATTTTTATTTGTGCGGACCATTTCATAAAAGTTCTCATGAAATATGAAAAGCACCGTTGTGTTTTTCATATTTCATGAGAAGAGTAATTTTTTTTAATGGCCATATGTCTATTTGCCATTTGGGTTTATTTTCAGCTCCAATAAATAATTATAGCAATCATATAGTCTGCTACTGTAACCATTTTGGAAAAGCCGATCTTTCTGCTTTTCTTCGATCATTAATAAAACGGTATAAAATGGATATTATCGAAAAGAATTTACAGCTATATGTTTCAAACAGAAAGTTTTAAACTCGGTGTCAAATGAGATAATTACAAAGTATATGATTAATACCTCATTTCAAAGTTTAAAGATGAAGATGTTATGGTTTGGAAGACAACCAGTAGGAGCAAAAAATGTAAACAAATAAGTTTACTTTTTACATAACCCTTCATCTTTGCCTTTATTAAAACCTTATATACCTGAATTAATTTATTTTTGCGCTAGAGTAAGTACCGTAAATTTTACTATGTCTTAAAATAATTGCAATAATGGAACACATTTCATTGCTCCTACTTTCCATGTTTTTGTTGTTGCTGCTGCTGCTTTTTTTTAATTTGTGAAAAAAACTACAAAATAATCTTTTCTTCTCATAATCATTCAAAGTTATGAGGCTCCAAGAGATGGCTCTTTATCTAGGATGTAACTCGATATCTATCATATTAGTTTACATTACAGTCAAATTCAAATTTCTACAATTATTAAAAATTCAGTTCCGAATTTTAAATCCCCCTCATAGTTAACTCTTTAGATAATTATTTTATATAAGGACAAATAATTATATTTCTTAGAGGAAATATGTTATTTTACAATTTTCTGAAACTTAAAGCAAAACTATAAGCAATATGAACCATTGAACTCTAAGAGGAGTTGATGTATCAAGTTCTATTTTATTTTATTGGAATGCAATACACCTTGTTAATATTTTAACATGTATTTGTGTTTGCATGAACGGGGAATGGAAATAGAAATCTTTGCTTAACGGAGAAATTCTCATTCAAAGAATATGTGTCTCAATGGATTATATTTCTGCTCTAAACTGTGTTCTTTATCTTTTTCATACGCTTTTATTGAATTTGACTTGTTTAATGTTTGTAAAGAAAGTGGATTTTTCCCTCACTTCTAGAGTTTTGAAATTTTTTACACTTGTATATTCTCTAACATAACACATTTTTTTTAATGCTTTTAGAATGAGTAAATTTTGATTCCATGTTAGTGGTGCCATCTAATAGTAAATTTGAGAAATTTTAATTTGATGAATCCAAAATATTTGTAATAATTAATTATTAATTGAAGAACAAATGTTAGGAAATAATTGAAATAACAGATAAACGCTTCTTTTTAAAGCATTAATAGAAGTGTCTTTTTATAAACTTTATATTAAATTTATTCGATAATTAACTATTTTTCTGTAGGTGATGGGAGGAGCCATATTAGGCCTTGGAATTTGGGTGAGAAGTGACTCCGATTTCTGGGAGTACCATCGAGGGCTGGATATTCCACAGTATTATCAAGCATGCTATGTGGTGATCACACTGGGTGTTATCATCCTTATTATAGGCTTCTTTGGATGTTGCGGTGCTGCTTTGGACAGTCCTTGCATGCTTTTTACGGTAAGTAAATTGATGTAAAAGAAAGCGTTAATGATATATAATTTCACTGGCTAGAAAAAAATAAATAAAACAACGCTTAGGCATTTCATAGCTGTGTAAGCAGTTGATAATTTATCAAAGCTTGTATTTGATGCAGAAGAATTCTTTGAACAAAATTAGTTAATAATACGTGATTTTTATTTATCAAATGCCAATGAATACACGATGCATCATTTTTTTGAAAAAATCCTTTTTATATACTATTATAACTAAAATGAATGCTTCATGATCGTAAAAGTAAATCTATGTGCAATATGTTATTCGCAGTACTTTAAACAAAGTCAGCGAACGCCTGCAAATCAATTTCATATGTTTTAATTAATAATTTTTCTCTTAAAATTAATTTGCATCAACTTAATATTCATTAAAATTAAACTATGTGAAACCCCTTATATATTATATCCAAGTCCTTTAAGTGATAATAATTTGAGACTGCTAAATAAAATGAAATAAAAATTCCTTCAGAATACCTGCTTAAAAATGTGCACCGATGGCGAATCTTAAGTTAGTTGACCTTGAGAAGTAATTTAAATTTTATTCGTTCTGCTCCTTTATTTGTATTATGATAATTAGATATGGGAAATTTGGTTTTTACTCTACTTATCATCATCTTAAAATAATAATTGATAAAGGAACAATCTACAATCTAGAAATTTTCATACCGATTTCTTTATTATCAGTATGAGTTATGAGTAAGAATAACATATATGGATATCAACAGAATTATAATTTTTTTTTTGAAATCGAATAAATGCTCATATTCTTTTCTAATTTCAGTATTTCGTCATTCTCGTGATAATTGTGCTTATGGAACTAACTGCTGCAGGTCTGGTGTGGAAACATGCTGATGGTGAAAAAGTATGACATTGTTATCATTTTTTCCTTTTGGATTTCAGATTAAATTGTAGAATAATTTATTCCGTAGTTTACCTGCATTCTAAAACAAATTGTTGAATGAAGAAAAATAAAATAAGTCTTACGATGCATTATTTCACATCTGCTTTCTATCTTTAAATTATTTTTACGTTTTTATAATTTTAATTAAAAAAGAAAAAAGGGCAACTGTACTTCCTATGATTTCACCAAAACTGCACAATTTTTAATTCAATTCCTTTATAATTTTTATGCTTTGACTTGTCAAAATATCGAAAAATTTAGACTATGCATCTGTTCAATAAAAGAAACTTTTCTAATCCTCATTTTATATGCAGAATCATGGCTAAAGCAACTATTTCTCGTTCATTTCAAGAAATAGTTAAAGGTCAAAACTTGCAGTATCGCCATTACTTTAAAACGCCCCCCCCCCTCAAAATCGCAGCTTAATCAGTTAAAAGCTGCTGTGTGCTAAGAACAAGTATTTCCTCATCGTTGTGCGCGAGAACACTTTCAATTACACCTTTTCTTCACTATCTATTTATTATATTTCCAGGAGCATTTTGGATGTCAATATGAATTTTTTTTCCGTCACTAATTTTGAAAATAATTTGTTTTATATTAAGGCAATTACAATTTTTACTATGGATGTTAGATTGATAATAGTTATACTCTAAACATTCTCTTTTAGATATTAGAACATAAAATATGATAATCCCCTATGTCGTCTTATCTGTTGGATCTTATTGTGATTTTATTTCTATACAATGAGATTTTATTCACACCATTTTTAATGTTTTTAACCTTAACCTTTATTTTAATTCTTAAAGTTCCTCCAAAGTAGTTGTCTAATATTGATACTATCTCAGACGCTATTACTTGAAAGAGCTAAAAAAATGTCAAAAATAGAAGCATTACCTATTGAAATTTTTATATAACAAACAAACATTTAATAATCATTAATATTAAAATACTATCATTTCATAATCACGTTTTGAGTCAATTTGAGATTATTTTATATCGTTGTTTCTGGAAAATAAGCCATAAAATCACCTAATATTAAAGGAATTAAAAATTTCATTATATATAACTTGAAATAAATAAATACACAAACTATTATGTATAGCATCTGAAGTTACACTATCTTTAATGTTTTAAACTTTACATTATCTTTACTTATATAAACGTTAAATTATCATTAGCAGAATCAGAATCTTCCAATTATATAATTCAAAACGTAGATTATCATTTACTATGATTTATATAATCAGATTGGTTTTCCTAGAAAAAACCCCCCATAAATAAGACAAAATTATTTTTGATTGTTTCGTAAACTTTTTATTCCAGATAGCACAGCATGGTGTATATTATAGTGCGTTTTTGTTTAATATTATAGAAAAAAAAACCCATAAATAAGACAAAATTATTTCTGATTGTTTCGTAAACTTTTATATTCCAGATAGCACAGCATGGTGTATATTATGGTGCGTTTTTGTCTGATATTATACATTATTAAACGCCATTGTACAATATAATGCAATATTGCAAATATTGAACCTACCATGCAATATAGTACAGTACCATATGCTTGTAATAATATCCAGTTAAGTTATTTTTAAAATATTAACTCTGTAATTAATTCTCTTAAAGGGAAGAATAACTAACTTATTATAACCAAAATTATTAAATTTTTTATTGAGAAATAATAAATATCAATAAAAAATCATTTTTCATTGTAAAATTTAGTAACAAAATTTTATTATAAAATGCTCAAGAAAATAGCATTAATTTTATAAAATAAATGCTACTATTTTTTACAAAATGGCATTTTGGTATTTTACAAAATATCCATTTATTAACAAAATTAATTTACTGTGCAAAATTTATAAAATTAATTGATTCCTAGAATTTACATAACAAGGTAAATCATTATTGCCAGTAAAAATTAAATAATTAAAATACGGCTTGTGTCTTCGTTTCTTTATGATAACTTCATGATCAATGGTTTTTAAAATATCTCGTATTTATTATTTTATTACATTTCTGACTAATAAATATTGTCTTTCAGTTTCAGCAATTTTTGACGGATTCGATAAAAAATGCGATTGACAGATCCCAACGGGAAGACATGGCATCTTTGCGATTTGTGGAATTGTTGCAACTTCACGTAAGTAAAATAAAGGCAATAGTTAATGCTTGTCAAGACGCATCAGAACACGATTTAATATTTATTACTTTTAGCTTCTGTTTTCAAAAAATAGATGGCGATACGAGAGTGTAATAAGCAATAAATATCAGTACTTGGCAGAAGGCATTAAAAAGGGTCGGAAGGCTTCCATTAATCACCTTTTCTTTTTCCAGACATAAATTCTCATTATATCAATATTTACAAGTTTGTTTTTAGGGGAAAGACCTAAGATTGTAGTTTTTTTTTAATTATTAAAGCTTAAATGCCATCAAAACAAATTTTATATAATTCTTTTGTAAACTAGTAAAAGTAGTTTTAAAAAGAATTACTTTATCGAACATTGCAATAGGATTTTATTCCTTATTTACTACTGCTTTGAAAAACTCCTGTTGACAATTATTACAATTATTTATTTTGTTTAATTATTAGCAGAAGGAAAATAAGGAAAGGAATATTTTTTTCTATTTTACTAATGTAATTAAACATGACTTTGTTAAGTTACCTGTTGCAAAGTGAAAACAGAAGTTAAAGAATAATTAAAGTTATTAGCATATTTTTAATTTTTTAGTAAATATTTATATGCTCCTACTTTTGGGAGTTTATATGCACTTTGTTTTCAATAGGCAGTTGGTTATTTTGTAATTATTATATGTTCTTGCATTTTATTTCCCAAAATAAACTTGTCAATAAGTAGAGGACTCCTTGAATTCCATTGTCTTCAACACATTCTCCATTCCATCCTTTGATGCCATTAGTATTTTTGATAAATTATCTTTCAGGAACAAAAATTAATTTTAACTTATGTTTTATATGTTAATTTTTGCAGATTATTGGATATCAAATTTCCTTTTTCACTCGTTACAAATGAGACAAGAAATGGATATTCTTCGAACTAAAATTTCTGCAGTTAAAATCTTGAAAAGAGATGTTTATTGTAGTTTCCAGACATATTTACTAAGCAACTTATGAATATACTTCAAAAAATAAAAATTTAAAAATACGCAACCATTCCAGAAAAAACTGTTATTACTTCTTCAATGCAATAGTTAGATGCCTTTGCTCCATTGTATTTAAAAATAAATCATCATCTTGAAAAATAAATGCTTAGATCTTGATAGCAAGTCTAAATGAATAAGAGATTTTTTTTTCGAGCGAGAGAGAGAGTGGGAGGGAGAGGGGGTCTAACCTATTTATATGTTTATCAATTGGTACTAGTTATGATGACAACAAAGTTCACATTAAAAGTAAAAATCACTCTTCTTTCATAACTTATTAAAAATTGGATATAAACATAAAAAATGGCCCTTATTTTGACCTGAAAATTAAGATTCTATTAAATACATACACCAGTTCTTAATATAATTTCCAGACGTTAATCTAACAAAAGGCCAATATATACAGAACTGCATTATTTTTCATTCGATATTTCTGAAAAGTAATTTCAATTTCTTGACTAATTTAAATTTTCTTCATTATAGTTATGTTTTAGACTTTTGTTGCATTTTGTATTTGAAGCTTATTTTCCATTTTGATTTTATGTTTGCATTTGATTTTCAGTTGGAATGCTGTGGTGGCTACGATAAAAATGACTATCATTTAGATGATATCCCGCAATCCTGTAGCAGTGATCGAACAAATAATGTGTTTATTCATGTAAGTAATTCGTATTCATAACTTTAATAATTTGTCACTTTGTATTTAAAATGTGAATGAAATACAACGTTTGCTAATCAATCCTTAGGGCTGCGGAGAAAATATTCGTCGGTACCTAGAACAGAAGGCTGGTGCAATTGGAGGTGTGGCCCTTGGATTAGTCTTAGTCCAGGTAAAAAAAAAAAAATTAAAAAAATGCTTCATTTTATTCGTTTTTTTTTTTTTTCGTTCTACCGTTAATATATTTTTGTAAATAACTGTGGAAAATAATATTTTACTCTTTCTGTAATTTTACCAATCTTTAACTTTTCCAGATTGGTGAAAACGTTTTTCAAGTTATTTAAATAACAATAAGTTCTACTGGATTGAATATTATTATTTAAATTGTTGATAACTTTATAGAATTATGTTATTAAATAAACTGTCTTTGATTTTAAAAAAAATATTTTTCCAATTTCACAGGAAAAAAAAACACGAAGAAATAAAATCCACATTATTTTTCATTTATTGATAATACAAATGACGACAAACTCAGTATTTTTTACTAAAATTGAGAAATCACTTCATGGCATTGTTATATAAATATCATGCCACTAATCTAGGGAAAAATGTATTCGTTTTATTTTATTTAAACAATTGGTTTACAGAAAGGATTTATGAATGAAGTACAATCAGAAATAATGATGCTGATAACAGTTCATCGGCTGTAGAAAATGATCAAAATTTCTTTGTCAAGCAAACGATCTGACTAGAAACGTGTTTGTTTTGATGATTGTTATTATGATCTTAATGCGGGATTACTTCAACCCTAAAGCCATTTATGATTTAACTTTCAATTCGATGCTTGGTTGTTTTATGTATGTCAGAAACATATACCGCCATTAAGTAACCTTGGATTGATTTTACTTTGCATTTTAAACTAGCCAAACTTGAATGAAACGCGTCTAGGTCAGAAGTTCTTCCCAGTTGTTTAAGAATTCTCATTATAAGCAAATAAAATATGGGATAAGAATTCAAAATTTTTCCGAGATTTAAAAAAATAAATAAAGATTTTTTCATTCCCAACCAAGGATTGGAGACGACAAGTAAAATTTGTCACCATATGGAATCTAAGAGAAAATTTATTTTGAGTTACCCCTCCCATTAAATAAGATTCGGGATATTAATTTTCCCATTATTTTGTAACTAAATTCTGAGGTTATTCAAATAAAAGGGACAATTACTTCCCTTGCCTTATATCTTGACTTACATTTAGTTTTCATTTCAAACCTTTATAATGCAATGTGACAGTTATGATATAAACTGTCTCATTGCTCATAAAATCCAAACTAACTCTTAAATCATTTTTTTTAAATCGAGAGTACAACACAGTTATACACTGTTTTATTCAATTTCTGTACATTTCCTCGAAAACATTGGAATTGGTTGCTTATAAATTCACTCGCTATGGAATTTGTAAGTACGCGTTATTATTATTATTATTATTTATTTTCTCTCATACGTAGTATAGAGAAGGTATAGTAAGGTCAAAAAATTCGAACTTGAGGTTTTGACGAATCTCCACATTTCAAACCTCCCTGAGTTGGAAAAAACATTTTTGGAAAATGTCCGTCTGTTTTTCTGTCTGCAACAAAGATAACTCTAAAACGCTTTGAGCTAGTCGGTTTAAATTTGGTATACAATCTTTGCGCCAAATTTGTAGATTTTTATCAAATTTTGAGTAAAATGTATTCAAAGGAAGTTCGTCTATCCGGCTTTTCGAATATAAGTTAATACGATAACTTCAAAACGAAGAGAGCTAGATAGATAAGATTCTATACACAGATTTACATATTTAGCATCTATAATGAAGACATCTGTCAAATGTTGAGCTTACTCCACAAAGGGTTCATACTTTAGAAGGGACTGTACTTTCAGAAACATGTAAACGCGATGATACAAAAACGCAACGACATACATATATCAAATTTGGTTTGGGATTTTGTGTGTACAAGTGCAGTTTTGTGACGAATCTTTGTTCCAATCTGTTGAGAAAAACGTGTCTAAAGCATAAATTCAGTTTTTGGATATTATTAATGGCATGACAAGTTTAATTGCAAAAAACTCGACAAGGATGAGATGATAGATTCAGTAAAAATACTAAATTCACACCAAAAATTAATATTTCGTAGCTATTGTACACCAATACCATGTAAGACATTCTTTGGCATAAGAAGTTTATTAGGAAGTGCGTGAGAAAGTTTTAGGAAGATCACTTCCACTGTTTCAAATGTATTTTCATCCTACAATTAAATTTTGAAAGTCTAATAAATATAAGTTTCATTAGTTTCGGTAGGAACATATAATATCAATATATTTTATCAATATATAAAGGTGTCACTATACCTTTTTTTCCATCTTATAAGAAGTGCAGTAATAAAGAGTAAATATTGATCGCATAAAATTGCCTTGGCAATTAAAAAATTAAATAAATTGACCTTTTGATAAATAATTTTATAACTAATTTGACATTTTTATTTAATAATTGATAGTTAAATACCTCTTTTCTTTCCAGATTCTTTGCTTAATCTTTACTGGTTGCTTGTTCTGCATTCTAAGAGAAGATTCGAAAGATTATTAGTAGTTGAAAAAAAGTTTCACATGACTTCATTTCACTTTGCTTGCTTTTATGAAGAATCAGATAACATTTTAAAGAAGGACTGAATAAATTTCCTGTGGAATGACGCAGAACATAAAAATGTGAAAACAAATGTTGAATTCCTATTCTGAGCATTTTGTTTTCTGAATTTAATAAGAAATGTAGAATTTTAGAGATTTGCATTAAGCCTGTTTTTATTTCTCAGGTACTATGAACAATATAGTTAAAATCTAAGATCTCCAAAAAAATTGTTGTATTTTATATATTTAACCTTTATACTAAAGCATTTGATTTTATTTTGTCGCAAGCTGTTCAACTATTTCTCATGTTATCTTAAGACATTCACTTAGCTTGAAAACCATATTTTGCATTTCATACATTGTCATTTCACAAACCACAAATATGCATGAAATTTTATTTCCATATCCTGTGTTAACAGAAACAAAGGACTATTTTACGAAAGACTATGTTTTTATCGCCGTCTAAAGTACTTGAACAGCAAATGACAAATATATTTTGCTCGATAATCATTTTACACATTTTTATCCTAACCCCTAAACTTACATTCAATAGAAAAGAGATTATTTGATTTTTGCGTCTGCTATTTTTATAAAGTTTTCAGATTTTAAAATCGAAAATAAAGAAATTCATTTGTTGACGCTCCAAATAATTAAACAGGTTCACATTTGAAAAAAGTGACTCACTGATTTTAATCAAACCTATATAAGATTTTAAAATTTCCTTTGGCATGAATATATGTAATATTACAATATTTTTTAATATAAGTAATATAATATTTTTAATATAAGTGATGATATAACTAATATTACGATATTTTTAATATTTAAATTATCAAGAGGATCAAAATATACTATTTTAAAGGTTTTGATACTTATATCTGAAATAGAGTTAAATCTTATAAATTTATTGAATCATTTTTGTAAAATAAATCTCAGTGGGTTTTTTTTAATTTCAAAATATTTTGTAGTATTAGTGTTAATTGCAAAACAACATTTTTTTTCCATTTTTATCAGAGTAGACTTACTAGTTTTTATATCATCTAAACTTTTTTGCTGTGTTGTATTTGATTTATTTTATAGTCTTCGTGTCACATTTTGTGAAAATTTTCATTTTATTTGTTCATATCACTACAAATGTATTCTGAAATTATAAATGTACTTTGTTTGATATAATAAAACTTTTCTAGTAAGTTTTGTCATAAAGGAAAAAAAAACTGATTTTCTTTTCAAATATATTAACCCAGTGATTTCCTTCAAATTTGATGAATTCTTTCAAAGCAAAACCACCTGGTTCTGTTGGTTTTTGTTTTCAGTGTTATAGGAGAAGTCAGACTTGTATTTCTGTTGAGTTAGAGGAGTAAACATTAGCCTTAGATTCTATATAGATCGAAAGTAACTTATTTCATCTATTAATTAATTGATATCACAGAAAACTAATAGCAGGATTGATACTTCATAAGAGTTATATAAAATCTAATGATGTTAGGCCCTGTTTTACGCAATATCTTGGATTATAAGTAGAGGTCATATTTTTTTAAGAAAGAGAATGTCACATAGCTGAAATTATTAGACGATTGCTTAAAATTCCATGAAGGATAATTATATGTGGATATTCTAAGACAGCATTCTATGATATTACATTTATTTGACTGATATATCGGTAAAAAGGCTGAATATATAAAGAAAAGTAATTTACAAAAAAAACCTCTCCCTTCTCATTTCTGTCATGTTCACTTTTATTTTGAAAGCTCTCGAAGAAAAGAAATTAAATCCCAGGATTTTATCACGAAAGTGGTTTTTGATGAATTTTCTAATATAATTTTTAATCATCAAACAGAACAATAATCTTCTGGTATTATAAATATAAGCATCAGGATAATACTGAAATGAATTGAATGGAGTTCTAGAGCAAAATATAGTGAAATAGAGAAATTTTAAAGAAAAACAGTAAAATATCGTATAATTAACGGTGCTAGAATTTTAAATCTAAATACGAATTTCCTGACATATGTTGGACTATCAGTTTTAGATTTGCTAGTTATATTAATAAATTTAGTTCAACGCTCAATTAAGAAAAAGTTTTTAAGATACTCTGGAAAAAACAGGGAAACTGAGGTTAGTTAAGAAAATATATTGAAATTATTATAGTAAGTCTCATTTAAAAAAAATATTGTAAAAACATTCAAAGAAGGCTATTGACACATTTTTTTAGCTCTCTGCATTCAGTAGTCAACCTATACTAATTAAATCAACTGAAACATCTGCAATTAATTTTCAGTTCACTCTTTGATTTTTAAAGAATGCTACATTTCCTGCGTTAATATCTTCACTTTTTTATAACTATTGATAAATCTAGCACACACCACAAAAAAAAATTATAGGCGAAACCACCGCATTTACTGTTTCAAACAGTTAATCAATAATTTAAAAACATTATGGGGAAATAAGAAATCCTTTATATTACAACTGATTGTCTCTATGGTTTGGTTTGGTTATATTAACGTCCCGTTTTGAAGCAACACTAGGGCTATTTTGGGACGGACCTCGTAATTTTGAACCACGGTCAGATGACGAGGACGACACCTGAGCTGGCACCCCCCTCTCCACACCACACCACACCAGCGGGAGGACGTTTGGTCATGACGGATTTAACGTGCAACTGACCCCCTTACACGACGGTTCTTCGGTGGAATCGGGTCTCGAACCTGAAACCCTCCGGTTCCGACGCCGAGACCTTACCACCAGGCCACCGCGGCCATAATTGTCTCTATGAGCCAGTAAAGATATCTACGAAGTCCTAAACAAATAAGTACTAACTTTGATCTACTTCTTCTGCTAATCAATTTAAGACTCTTCTGTTTTTTATGGATTTTTAGAAATAATTTCTTAAACTGAAAATTACACATTCGTAATAAGTTCATCCAATGTTGTCTTCGAATCCTACATTCAAACACCCTTTGTAATGTAAAAACATTTTTATGTAGTATTAACATTGATTTTTGATGCCATATTAAAGAATATATCCTTCGTTTTTTTTTATGGGTATGTGTATTTTTAAGTAAAATGTCTAAACAATAAACTAAGTGCAGACTAAAAACAAATACTATAAGCAAATTTCTTTTTAATCAATGCAATTCTCGATCATTTCAAACATGATTTCACAGAATTTTAAATGGAATAAAAAAATCTGGAGTAATCCTGTAAGTTCAGCAATTTATCATAATCCTTTCGTTAAAATTAAAATATATGGAATGAATATCAACTCATATAAACTGCAAACAATATTTTTTAATGATGATAATGTATCAAATAATGTATGTTTCTAATAATGATAATGTATGTTTCTAATAATGATAATGTATCAAATAATGTATGTTTCTAATAATGATAATGTATCAAATAATATACGTTTCTAATAATGATAATGTATCATATGAGGCTAATGATTGATAATGTATCACACTCGCTTCTACTCGCATACCATCTGACGTTCTTTTTCATTTCCTTATACATTTTTTTGCAAATATGCATCATCTTTCACAGGAGCAAAACAACTCTCATCTTATCCAGTGCAATAAATGCTAATAAGTTACCTTGAGAAACCTCGAGAACATTATCCCGAATAGCACATTTTCGTTACCTTGATACACTTGATTTTACCTTGATATACCTGAGGAAACCAGAACGTTTCCTGGTCTTCCTCACGTTTAAGATCCATCGTAGGTGGAACCGGATACACTTTTAGAGCTTCAAAGGCTGTAGTTAACGTTACTTTAAGAAACTAGGAGAAAATTCTGTTCCGCCTGTAATTTCAGGAAAGTGCGAAGTTCTTCCTGAAGGGTTTCGCTTTCAGGAGCTCTCAAGTATATTATTAAGAGCACTCACGCGGTAACATTCTCTACCTTAAGATTTCCATTTTACTGCTTCATATAACTGTGTAATGATAACAGTAAAACAGCTTTCGAAATTGAGATATCGTACGAGAGGTTCAGAATGCTTTTTGATGGTTTATGCTAGAAATTTTAATGAAGTATTCATAATTCCTGTCCTGGTGAAATGACAGCGTTCGGATTTTATATCCGATTTTTATGGAGTTTTGTGCTTAAATAAAAAATTTTAAATTTCCGTTGCATCCAATGCAACTTTCTCTATTTTTTATGTCGATAAACAACAATAATATTATTTACTTTTCAAAAAGCTGGACACGAATATTATATCCTACGCATTATGAATCACGCCAAATTATTTGGTAATGTCTCCTTCATGTTTGAAGTTTTTAATAATGAATACTTATTGAAATTTTTATTCATTTCTATGTTTATTCTATATTCTTAATTTCAAAAGAAATTATATGAGCTGTTGCAATTAAGCATGCATAGTCTTACAGAAATCGAAAATCAAACTGACTTATTGTTAGTTGTTTTAATTCAAATTCGCCAAAAATGGTTATTACTCCTTTGTACATAGCAGTTATAACATGTTAATAATTTAAAGAAATACATCGATAAGGAAGATTAAATTGGAAATTTCTAATAAATCAAAACAAGTTAGATTAGGACAAGTCTAATACAATATAAGATAATAAGGTACTCTATTCAACGCTATATATATATACATAGATTATTTCATAATTTCGCCTTAATGAATTATACATAGATATACATATGTACATATTATATATATGCATAGATTCTTTCATAATTTCACCTTTATGAATTATACATATTTACATATATATCTAGATACTTTCATAATCCCACCTTAATGAATTATACATAGATATTTACGTTTTTACATAGATGCATAGATTCTTTCATAATTTCGTCTTTATAAATACTAAGTTAAAATATAAGTAATTTAGTTGCAAAAAATATCTTCCCATAATGTCATTTCAAAGGACTTTAAAAATTAGCTTGTATTTGAAAGGATTTACAAAATACATGGGAAAATGCTATTTATATGGGTTTATATGTTCTGAATAAACTTTCTTTAGTTGATTAATATCAGAAAAGTTACTTGGTTTATCCTTAATGTTATATTATTCCATCATCAACACGCATTAATACAAAATGCCCAATAATTTTGCCACGATATTGCACGATTTTCAGAATATCGAACAACATAGTAGAGATATTGCACGATTCTTGTGATAATTGATACAAATCTACTTGAAATCTTATTGCCCTAATAATAATTAAATTCTGAGATCTTTTCGTGTTTTCATGATAAATATAGCTATTAAATTTCAAACAGAATTGACTTCAGTTGAAAATCAATGCTCAAATCATTTGAAATGCTTAAAATTAATTATTTTGTAAGGAATGTTTGATGTTGGGATAATATACTTTTTTTTATTTAATAAACAAATTATAAGTATTAAGCAACTTAAGTTTTACAGAGAATTATAACAATGTCAGTTTTTCAAATGTATCCTTCCTGTAAACTTTTCATGGTATGGTACATGTTCCTGCAATTCCGACAGAAAGTTAACGCATTTTCCATTTCGTTTATTCTACTAATAACAGATTCCAAAAAACAATGATTTAAGTTAGGGATGGTCAAATCTAATTGTAAAATATTTTCGATTTTTTTATATTTTTAAATATATTTTTGATTTCTTGACTGTCTCTACTTTTTTATAGATTATCGATTCATTCACAGAATCTATCAAAAATCCTTTCAACAGTTTTGTTTATTTTAGCACAAGGAATATTTTTTACGATTGTAGGCGGTTACAATTTGCCCCGAACATGGGGTAAGCTGTAACAATAAAAACAAAAATATTTTAAATTGTTTTCTCTTTACCATTCTTTTATTAATTAAAGTACATAAGACATTTTGTTGTTAATATTATCATTTGGTATAATGGTATTAAAAGATATCAAGTGGTTTACAGTAAAATGAAAGTAAAACTTCTTAAGCAATCATCATAAAAATGAGTCTGCATCAGAACTGCATCTAAGTAAACGATAGACTTCTTCCAATCTCATACATTTTGTTTTCATATTTTCCAAATTAAGCATTGAACCCATTCTTTTTCATCATAATCGCCGGCCGCGTTGACCTGTTTGTAATGCCTCAGCTTCGGAGTCCGGTTCTTTTCTCTGAAGAACACCCATGCCAATTTGGTGTATTCTAAATTTTTCAGAGTGGAACGCACTCAAGCTGGAGTGTGCGGAAGAGGCAGAAAAGATAGCAGCTCGGCCGCAATCCTCGTCATCTGACCGTGGTTCAAAATTGCGTGACCAGTCCTGAACCAACCCTAAACGTTGCTTTATAAATTGATGTTAACACAATATAACATAATGCAATATATCATCAGAGTTGCTGTATACAGCTCTAGAACAAAACCATTCTCTCTCTCTCTCTCTCTTTCAGAATTTCCGTGTTAATTCAAAATCCTATTCTTCGCCTTTTAATCTTCTTTTAAACATTTTCCTTTCTCTTATCCTTTCTACTTGTTTCATTCATATTAATTATATCTTAATTTTTTTTTTCCATTCCTTCTTCATCAGGTGGATGAGTTTGACAGCGCTTGTTAATGTTTAAACCAAAACGTCTAGTTACATGAACCAAACACAAATGAAGGCAAATCTTATTAGTTGTAATATGTTACAATTTACCCCCATTTCATAGTTTTGAACCGTTTTGTTGATTTATAAAATATGATATTCTGGTCAGTAAAAAAAGGGGGGGACACCTTTATAAAACTTAATACATAAACAAAGTAAATATGCAAAAACATTTTCAAAAAAATCAATTTACCTATCATAAATTAAAATTTAGAAGATACTTTTTTTTTCTCTGTTTACTAGTTAAAACTAAGCTCTTTCACAATTTCAACTGTTCAAAACTTCTCACTAACTTTATCATAAGGGCATTGGCTATACTGACGTAGGAATCATGTTTAGCAAAAATATGGATTAAAAATTTAAAAAAAAAACACTGCATAACGTGCGTACTACAACTTATCTTTGTTACAAGTAGCCCTAGCGCCCTACTACACAACATTCAAGTAATTACATTAGTCTGAATATTAAAAAATGTTGGTATGGATCCAAAGATATAAGTAATTCCATGCAGCATTTTAATTTATTTCTTTCATTAAAATCTGACCAAAATAATGCAAAGATCATAAGATAAGGAAAATTTTATTATACCAGATGAACTTATTAACGAAAACTGAAATGTAATTTATTTTTTTTAAGTAAAAGTTGTTCTTTTTACTCTCTTTTTATAAAAAGCAGAGAAAGTATTGTAATTTTTAAATTATTCGATTTCCAAATTTCGATAAATATCTATATTTCAAACGTCCAGAGACAAAAAAGATGTATTTAAAATTGCTACTGACAACCTATCAGTTTATCGAGATGTGAAAACGATAACTCAAAAATGCAATGAGCTAGAATTTGAATAGAATTGTATTCTCTAAACTTTTGGACTGATTCTGTCATAGATAAGTCTATCTACCTGTCCATACTTGTGAATGTGAACACGGTAATTAAAAAACGCAAAGAGCTAGGTGAATGGAATTTGGCATATTGATTTATCAATAGAACTATAAAAGCTTATCAAATTTAAGACTAAAACCGGCGAAGAGTTGTTTATCTATCTAGTCGTGATATCATGATTGCAATAATTCAAGACCACGACAATCATATAAATGAAAATGGATTTATATGATAGATAATGTCATATAATTTGATATAAAAAAATCAAGATAATTTGATATAAATCAAATTATCTTGATTTTGATGTGAAGATAATTTGTTTAAATCAAATTATCTTTATTTTGATGTCAGGATAATTTGATATAAAATCAAATTATCTTGACATCAGAATTGCTTTTATAACAAATCTGGTATTCAATCATGAAAAGGGAAAAAGTACAAAAGCGTACTTGATTACATCTCAGCATTAGGAAGCTTGAGACACATTGAAGGGAGAATTTTCTCGTTGTTTGAAGACAATGAAGGCATGATTTTGTGAAAATGTTATTAGGACGAAAAAAAGAAGAAAATTATTTGTTATCAAGATATTTTCTACAGATATATTCCTAAACCCTATTTAAACTATGGAATTATTTCAATAAAATATAAAATGAAATGAATAAGCAAAAGGCTTAGAAAAACCGACAACATTTTTCTAAACGATAATATTTATGGAATGAAAACTAGATTGCAGTATGACAGCAAGATTGACATGGTTTCATAGATGCCAAACATTAAAATCCTTATTTAAGAAGTTTTACATCAAAACTGAGTTTTAAAATTGGATAAATTCATGTTTTGCATAAATACTTTAAGAAGTTGTAGAAAGTTTCAACATAAATACTTTAAGAAGTTGTAGAAAGAGAGAAAATTAAGGAAAAAGAGGAAAAATTAAAACAAAATGTGTTCATCCTTGTATAATAGAATGCTAAAATTAAGACTGTAAAAAGCGGGAAGGTGACTTATCTCGAAAAAAGCAGATGTGTTTACTTTTGATAAAAACAAAGCTCTCAATTCTTCAGGCATCTGTCATTATTTATAGTTCAATCAAGTTTGTAACAATCTGCTCCTTCAATCATTTTCGAAATATCAAGCCTTAAACTAATAATTACTACTTGATTACTCAAAGCTGAAATCTCTGCCCTCACTTTTTCAAACACTTTTCATTCTTAATAGTTCGATCAAGTTTGTAACAATCTGCTTATTTGATCATTTTCAAAATGTCAAGAATCTAAACGATAGCATCAAAACAAAAATAACTATTTGATTACTCAAAGCTGAAATCTCTGAAATTGAAATGATTCATAGTTTAGAATTCTTGACCAAAGAGAATATTTAGACCTTTGAACCTGAAAAATGCAAAGCGTAGGAGAACAATGAGCCCTAAAACGAAACAATTGGGCGAAAGTAAAGTTCATGACACAGAAACCTATGACCCGATAAACACTTAGGAGAGATGGGATTTAGGCTGGAATTTTATAGACGCTGTCTGTGAAATTTTTGTGCAACAGAAAAACTACAAATAAGAGACGGTATGCTAAATTTTAAAAAAATAGTACTCATTTTAGTATATAAATCAATCAGTTTAATCAGTACTAATAGAAACCGTAGGAAAGCAAATTCTATCTATTCACATTAGCATATTTTGAAATGATGTGCTTTTCAATTAATCATTTCAAAGCATTCAAAAAAGAGCATTTGTAGATACATTTTCATGTAAATAAGAAAGTACATTTGTAGATACATTTTTATGTAAATAAGAAAGAGCCTTTGTAGATACATTTTTATGTAAATAAGAAAGAGCATTTGTAGATACATTTTCATGTAAATAAGAAAGAGAATTTGTAGATACATTTTCATGTAAATAACAAAGAGCATTTGTAGATACATTTTCATGTAAATAAGAAAGATCATTTGTAGATACTTTTTCATGTAAATAAGAAAGTGCATTTGTAGATACATTTTCATGTAAATAAGAAAGTGCATTTGTAGATACATTTTCATGTAAATAAGAAAGTGTTTTGCAGACATATTCATCCCCTTATAATTAAGAAAGTGATTTATAAACACATTCATTTCCATATATTCAAGAACGTATTTTGTAGAAATAATTATTTTTCAAATGCTCGAGTTGGATTTGAGAAGAATTTTATACATTTTTTTCATACAATTATAGATCAGACTCTTTCGGAAATCTATTGGAAAATTATTACCATTGTCTTTTTAAAAAGTAACATTTGAAGTTTTGGAAATGTTTCCTTTTACATAGCTTACCTTTGTGGGATTCGACCAACTTTTTCTCTCTTTATTCATCCTCCGAAGCCTGACTTTAAGAAATTTTTCTTCGACCTTATCCCAAATCGCTAGTTTGGTTTAATTTTGGGCAGCTCTGGAACTTATATTTCAAAATGGCGCACCAGATAAAATTGTTTGAAAAAAATGCATTTTTTGTGCATTAAAGGACTGACATTCTACTCAGTTGTGAAAAGCAGACAGAGACAGTATTAGACAAGGTTAAGTCTTTGAAATAGAAATGCACTGATGTGCATTGACAACTCTTACAACAAGACTGGTATGTTATTTGGATGTACAAAATAGCATACAACTAAGCTATAGAATCAAAAGAGAGTTTGTCAGATCCAGGAACTGTGAATAGTGCTTGGGGTAAAAGCGAATTGATAGTAACATATACATGCTTGTCTTCATCTCGTCCAAGAAGTAAAAAGGTCAAAAGCTTTGGAAAAAGTAAATTTTATCTTTATTTCGTGTATTATATTCCTTCCTTCCTGAGTAGCACGACAGCCTTGATTGGGCCCTGGCCTTCTCAAGAATTTTCTTCCAAGCCTCTCTTTTCTTGGCCATGGTCTTCCAGTTAATCACTCTTAACGTTTAGAAGTCCCCTTCCAGAAAATTAACCCATCTGACATGTATTATATTACTCTAACAAATAATGGCCAAAACTTAAGTTCCAAATAATTTATTTAAAATTTTTATTCGTTTTATGTTACTTTTTTCTATCCTGAAGGAAACAAGCCTATCAGTGTGAAAATTCATTTGTGAAGTCTTTCTTTTAAATATTAACCTTTTACAATATTTAACATTTTTTTAAATGTTTTACTTTATAAAATTCTCAAGATCAAAAAGTCAAGCAAAAATATAGACTTTAGATAATATTTAAGAAATTGTGATGTGTAAAATGTTTTTATATTTGAAATATTCTTTGATTAATTTAATTTTTTAGCAATTTTTATCCATATAAATATTCAGAAAGTATAAAAAATATGGTTTTATTAATATTAAATAATTAAATAAATTATTTTGTTATTAAAAACTCTATTATCAATCGCTCGTAATAATAACGAGGCTGACATTAAAATGAACAAAAGTAAAAATAAGGAAGATTACTTATTTATTTGGATTATTTTTTCGGTCTCAACTACAAGAAACCTGCTTGCCTTGTACGTTCTACTTTCGAAGTAAATGCTGTTATTTTGCCGAGCAGTTTTTCCCTTTTTAAAAGGACAAAAATCCCTTTATGAGTTGATATGTTATGTTCACTTTTTATCATGAATTTCTTATGATATTTCCTTACTAAAAAACTTTATGCTGTGATTTCTTACTAAAAAACCTTCTAAATTTAAATACAAAATCAAGACATTAATTTCACACAGATAAAATGGCAACTTCTCAAATTTCCTAACTATTAGACAGGAATTTAAAATGTCTCTAGATTTTACAAAGACGATGCTTTAGACAATATAATAAATTGTAGCTGTTACCTTCTTATTTTTAATGAAACATGCGTAACTTACATTAAAATATATTACGATTGAATGAAAATTTTTGTACTAACTTTTAGCTATTACTATTGCAATATTGCTTGATCTCGGACAAAAAAATTCTTATTCAAATTTTAAAACTTCATTAATAAAGTCGAAACTTTTAGTTTGAAGTTTCCCTTTTCAATTTGCAAATTGCCATATCAACAAAAAAATGTATAAAATTTTTATGTATAAAATATATATAATGTATAAAATGTTGTTCGATATTATCAATATCGTACAATATCATAAAACTAAATATCACAGCAATAGAGTAAAATATTTCACTACATTTATAGTTAATACGTTCATATCAGCCCTGAATTGTAAACGTTTAACATAAATTAAACTTATCTAGAAGTCAACAGTTGATAATGCTTACATCGGCTTTCAAAATAAATATCTCAGCGATAAAAAAATATTTCACTGCATTTATAGTTAATAGGTTCATATCAGCACTGAATTTTAAACGTTTAACATAAATCAAACTTATCTATAATTCAATAGTTGACAATGCTTATACCGCCAAACAAGAAATTGTCATATGGTTGTCCTTGCAATAAATCGTACAAAAAAGTTGACCTAGTGATGTATGGTAAAGTTTTTGTTCTTAAAACATCCATAGTCGTATAAATTCAAATTAATTGTATACAATATTGGTAAAAGCTTTCAACAAGAAAATAATAGGTTTTTAATTGTACTGATTTTTAATTTGGATGTTATACTAAAGAATTCATCTTTAAGAAAAATAAACTAGTCAAAAGAATACCATCGATATCATCAAATGCATATTTCAGAAAAAAATAACTTCCTTATTTCAAACATAAAATATTTTCTACGAATTTAGTTTCATATATTATATGTATATATGTAGATCAAACATTAGTTTCACATTTTGTATATTAACTTCATATAATATTTTCATTCTCAAATAAAAGCTCAGTAATGGATTATTTTTGCGAGCAGCCCAAATATTTTCAGGTCACAGCTGAGAAGTAAATAGTCTCTATTTTTCTCATTGGTCTCGATTTTTGAAACTCTGATTAGCAAGTAAAGATCATTAGCGAAAATTTTTATGAGCTTGCATTAATTATGTATGTAAATTGGTAATTAAAGATTCACGTGTGCAGTTCAGCTGAAGAAGTTTAGTTAAAGGCAGCAGAAAACAGTTAATGGTCTTTGTACTGTTTAATGACAGTTCTTGCTTTACATTTCTTTTAGAACTCAAAAAAAAAAAAAGAAAAAGAAAGAAAGAAAGAAAGAAACCGAAGAAACGACAAGCTCACGCCGTAGTAAGATGAGTTATGAGAATTTATTTTCATGTTAAAGAAAGGAATAATGTGCAAAAGAAATTGCTTCAAAGATTCATTCTATAATAAATAAACAACATTGTTTAAGCTTTTTAAATTCAGTATCGCATAAACAAATGCTGCGTGCATTTAATACTAATATCGTACATAAGTATGCTTACGCGTCAGATATTTTTAACTTCAAAAAACTTATTATTTCCTACTTAAATAACCTTAAAAATTTGATAAGATTCGTAAATATAATCGTGAAGAGTTATAACTGCTATATTTTCTATACAATAAAACACATTTCTCTGCCTGACTGTAAAATTTTGTTTTGACAAGAATGCAAAAATGGGAAAAATACATATAATTTCTTTTCTGTGCATAATTGAAAATTCATTTTTATTTTACAAAAAGGACCACACCTGCCGGGGGCATTTCAGATATAAGGATGAGAAGCTTCCGGTATGGTGATTGGTTCTCGCCACCCAGGTGGACACAGAGATGGGGTGGAGTGAACTACCCTCTACCGATGTTGGGACGTTCCTCCCACGGGACGGGTTGTGCTATGGCCGGTCATGGCCTTTGGACTCAACCTTTGTCCCCGCTAATGCTGTCGCGGCGGTCCGGGCATTCAGACTTTTCCATACGCCTTAGTAGTGGGTTTGAGTACCCAATTTGTAATTTACAGAAAAAACAAATCTAAAATCAGGAAAAAATGCTACCATGCTGAAAAATGATTGGCTACAATAATCTTTGCAGCAAAACGCAGGAAAATTATTTTCAAAACTTTTAATTGTTTTTTCCACCTACTTCAAAGAGTACATATAACTTATTCTTGTATAATCTTTTCTACACATGTATTCTGTTAAAGAAGCCAATAATTATGAAATCATTAAAAATTAATTGAAGTTCTTCTTACCCTCAAGATTCAAAATACGTTTCCATATTTTATAAGATATGTTCTTAATTGTAAAGTTGCGGTAGAAAGAAGATAATCTTTTGGATTTCTTTTTTTTACAAATCAAATAAATCCAATGGTTATTTAAACCTCATTCTTCAGCTTCCATTGTTTAATTTGTAGTTTTTTTTAAATATCAAAGGCTCATAATACATCAAAAACCTCTATTAAACTGTTAAAATTTGTTACAATAAACTAATACTAAAACAATTCAACAAATATTCTTTTTTAAAGACTCCTATTTAATATTATGGCTATAATTTATTCAACTATATTTAATTGGATAAAATAAAAAAGATGGAATTCACCTTGATAATATTTCATCGAAAATTTCTCTAAGAATTTTACATTTGGTTTTAGTGTATTTTAATTCTTTTCCCTATCCTTTATTAAAATTGTCCCTTAATTCTAGAGGAAATAATAAAGACTGCGTGAAATGTTAAAATTTTTATAACTTTAAAATTTGTATTACTCTTCAGAAACTGTTTAAGAACAATATGAATGAAGTCTCTTTCTAAAAATGATGCTAAATTAGCTGGCAATCCAAATTTTGAAAGTTTTAAGCAATATTCAGAATGAAATAGCAATGAATTTTGAAAAACAACTGAAATTCTATTAAATTACTTTTGAGTTAAAAATTATCAAATAGAATTAATTTTTTGTGTCAATACAGTACCAATTAAATTGAAAAGAAATTTACACAAAATTTATTTACTGAAAAATCTAAATTGCATTTCAATCGTGAAAAGCGTTTGGGGGTATGTTCTGAATGCTTCCTTTGCGAGTTCATTAAATATAAAAGGATAAAAATCTAAACTGAAAAAAATAAAATTTAGAATCGGAATAAAAGCCTCCTATTTTTCACCATAAAATATCATTACTTCAAAGCAGTCGTAAAAATGTCAAGATAACGAGATTTTACTGCTAGAGGAGGAAAATGCCCGCCACTTAAGCTTTCTGTCGTAGGAAATATCTATTTTGTATGAATTGAATCAATTTATCGTCAGCTGACACAGGTCATCCACTTCATTTAACTTCTAATACTTCTTTCACAAATATTGAAGTTCTTTCATTTTAATCTACTTTTAGTGCCAACAGATTAATCAAATCACTGACCCGTAGAGAAATTCCAAAATAATGCTCTTTTGTCGCAAGTATTTCGCGATTGGCACAATTTTATTTATTGCATAACATGGGCAATTTTTTCAGAAACTCCTATGAGCTTTAAAAAAAGAAGGGGTAACATTTTTGATTATTGATATCTTTATAAATAATTCAAGTACACAACTTCAATAAGGTGACATTCGAAACCGATCAATCTTATTTTTATTTATTTTGATTTCTAGTGTTATGTACAGAACGGTACACCAACAAACTTCTAGGAGGAATCGTATATGTCGAAAAACCCTTTTGACTTAGGGAAAGGAATTACAAATGCAAAGCTAGACAGCTACAGAGGACAGCTTTTTTATTTTTCCTTAATTTATTTGCAAAGAGTCTTTTGTGGAAATCACTTACCGCTTTTGCAATATTCTATTCTATTGCGAAAGTTGTCGTATGTCATCATGGCTGGAAATTTGTTCAGGAATATTCGAGTATCTCTATTGAATTGACTTGAATTTTTCTTGTGGATTAATGCGCAGTTAATCGCTGATTAGCATCTGAAAACTGTGTATAAACTCTAAGACTTTTCAGAGGATAAAACTTGTCTTCAAAATAAATGGATTCCAGACATCTTAAATATTGCTGGAACAAAGACAGCATCAGCGCGCGGACTCATTGTTTATAATGCTAAAGTAAGGATGGCAAAAATTATAAAAATAATCGTTACAGTACAATTCTGTCTGTTCGCCTTCCTGAATATCATATCAAACTTTCAGCATTTTAGCAGCAAGGCGTTTCCGCATTCCACATATATGACGTTCTCCACTGCTAATGGCACGCAACAAGACTGTAAACAGTGGGCGTAAAAGGCAATTCTACTTTACAAATTACACTACTAAAACAAAATTACAGTTTTAAAATAAAACTTTATATTACCTTTTTTTTAAAAATAAGGGAACTTATCTTTTAAATCTCGCTTCTCATTTTCTTTATATACGAGAGAGTTACCGTATGTGAACTTGTATTGTAACCTCAATTCTATTAAATATTAGGGCCAGAAAATAGGTAACTTACTTTGCAATGATGTAAGTGTGATTTGTGAAACGAGGGTTTGGAGAAAGTTTTACGTGGCTGCAGTTAGAAAACAAATGCTTACATTTAGATATTATCAACTATATTTAAAAACAAAAACACTAATAGTAGAGACTGATCTAAAGTAAGTTGCCGAATATGTTAATATATCTTCAGACAGGAAACTTGCTTGATTATAATTTACTATAAAACTTTATTAAAATAGTTTAAACATATGTTTATTTTTGTTGTTGTTGTTGTTCACCAAATATTTCTGAAATTAGACTACATACTGTTGACTGAATTACACTGGTCAAATCAAGGGGATTATTATCGAGATTTTGAAAAACACGCCAGAAAATTGTCATAATAAGACTCATAAACTGGAAGCAGAAGTCAAATTAAACAAACAATAAAAGGATATTAAAGATATTAAATGTTAGTGCTTAAGACTATAAAATTAAGTATTACACATGAGGAAGCAAAGAAAAAATAAATTATTCAGTGCATCAAGTGTAATACTTGGTTTAGCATTTTTCTTGCTTTAAAACTGAGAGTCAAAATATACTTTTGATTTGATTTTATTTAAGGCAAATTAAAGTTTAATTTGGAACACCAGTTTCTTTTACTGGAACAAAGACGCAATTATAATAAGCTTTTTTTATACTACAAAACTTATTTCATAAACTTTAGTCGCATTTTTAGAAGATAAATAAACTTTAAAAAAATTCTAATAACACTTTTACTAAAATACTTCTGTATCAGTGTACATTAAAAGTATTTAGCTAGTTCAAATTCAGAAATCTTCCAATACTAATGAAATTCGTATATTTTACTCGAACTCATACATTTAATGCCTCTTTCTAAGATAATCAAACTCATTTTGACAGTTCAGTATCTGTTTCATGCTAAGTCGATTTATCAAGTTCTTCAGTCAATCATTTAGAATTTCAGTTTCTACAAAAAATTATTATTAAAAAAATTTTACGAATTTATTTTGCGTACTTAGTGTAATTATATTAACATCCTCTTTTGAAGCAACACGAGGGTTATTTAGAGACGAGTCTCTTAATTTTGAGACTTTGTTCAGACGATAGAATGACATCTGAGCTAGCATCTCCTTCTCCAAGCCTCTGTTTTGGACCTGTAGAGGTGAGGGGTTTTGACCCAAGATGTCAAATTTAGCGCGCGCCAGACTGATATACGCAATGGATAGTGTGAATTTGGTTATTCATTTTCTAAGGATGCTATGGAACAGTTACTTCTTTGCTAAGGTTTGGTATGAATTTAGTTATTCATTTTCTAAAATTTGGTATGAATTAATTACTCATTTTCTAAGGTTTGGTATGAATTTAGTTATTCATTTTCTAAGCCATTAAAAACAAGTGATTCGAATGTGTATTATTTCACATTATCTATTTATTAATTATATTATTTTCTGTTATTTTTTAAATCATAAATTCTTCAAAGCTATTGCAGGTGACATTAACAGTTTATAGTTTTGCTACAGAATCAACTTTTCTAAATCAAATAGAGTTTTGGTTTAAAGAAATATCTTGACTTCAGTGTACTTTGAGAAAGGCTAAATTAACTTGAAAAGTATTAAAACAAAAAGTATATCCGATCAATATAAAATAAATGAATTAAAATGTTTTCTTCATAGAATATAAAAAAATTGGTTTTTATGTCATTTTTTTATTATATTAAGCGAATATGATGCTTCAGTTTATATAATGTAATCTTGGCGATTTGGATTTGGTCAGATATCTGCCATTCTGTTTAACTAATCTATGACAAATGGCTATCTCTTTTATCAGTTAATTGGCCTCATCCTTATTTCAGTATGGGAAAAGGGGGACATTTATGTGTATATTATATTTTTACTATTTAGTAACAATTCAAAATTAGAAAATTCAATCAGTGAAATGTCAAACCAAAAAGGAAAGTTAATCTAGCGCATTAAATCGATAACACATAAACTCTAAAGTTTATGATGGTAGATTTTAGAAGACTTCCATTAGTTTTGATTAGAGCTGGTCAAGAATTATATCATTCATTATATTCTCAAGCTATTCGATTATCACTTTAATTGCAACAAATTTTCAACATACATAATTTCGAATGGATGTTAAGTCTTTCGGATAGAAAAAAAAATTATCTAAGAAGATTATTTACTCCCTGCTGCTTTAAAATCTATACAATGAAGTCTAAAAATATAATATTTTAAAAATATATAAATTATGTATGATTTCTTTTATGTATATACTTTTAAAAAGTTTGAGTTTTACAAACAAATGGAAACAAAATGAGTAGAGATCCAATTAGATCCAATTAATGGCTTAAGCTTTTCAATAAAAATTCTGTAATTAATTAAGTAATTTAACTTAACGAATATAAAATAACAGCAAGACCTCATTCTTAACTTAAATTTCTGAGAGTCATTTAGAAAAACATTTAGGATCGTCAAAAACAAGAAGTCGATCTTAAAACTGTTTTGAAATTATGTTTGGCGTAATGATGTAACGAATTTTTATGTTGTTTCAGTCAAAAAAAATTATTCATTTGAAAAAGATCGTGAAATCTTTATATACAATGTAAGAGATGGATAATTTTAAAGATTGGTAATGTAATGTCTTTCTTTTCTTCTAAGAATACAAAACAAGCTACAGACTTATTGAGACCTAAGAGTTCTTTTTTTTACATTCAGAAGATCTAAGATGCCCTAGTGAAGAAAATTTTGATTGGTTATCCAATCAAAACTTAAAAATGAAAGAAAAGTTATTCTCCTAATATATTTATCAAATTACAGAGAGAAAAATATAATACCTTAATACATATATTGAGTGAAACGTATTCAGATTTCTCCTTAATGCTTCTGTTTGTTCTTTCCATGCTGCCTATAGATCAGGTACTCAAACTTTAAATGACTATCAATTGTTGCTTAAATATAATTATATTCATAATTATATATATTAATTCATGAGTGTGTAATAGTTTTCACATGCCAATATCTTATCAGCTTTTTTTCATCAAGAGATTTCCATTCATTTTTACTGGTTAGATTGTCAAATATAAACATCCATTGCTATGATTTGCCGGTATGTGTCCAAATAAACGAAAGCGTTCATTCACACTTAAAATATCTCTGTGATCACTTATCTGCTTATAATGTTGCATCTATCATGTTCATTTTGATCCTTATCTACCCAATATTCATCTA
>JAPMOR010087620.1:548153-561214 GCA_026543865.1 Argiope aurantia
ATATAGCTCAAAATTTGATACATTTATATAGATACAGAAATATATAGCTCAAAATTTGATACAGTTCTGCATTTCTAGTGATGAAACTGTATACTGAATATTTTGGGGTTATTGCTTTCATATATTTACGGATGAACAGACAAACAGATATCTCTTATTTGAGTTTCGACTAAAATTTCTACAGATCTACAATTTTAGTATAAATTTAATATGGCAATCGTCTCGTTTGTTCGATTTTAAAATTGTCATATTCACTGATAAAAAGATGTAATTTCAAACATTTTTTGGGGGGAATCCTGAAATTCCAGATTGTTAAGACTCAACAAAATCTTTTGGTCGAAATTTCGACGTTAACAGTATATTTCCTTTTCTTGTTTCGTATATGAGGCAATAAAAATAACAGTCTTGCGTTATTCAATTTTGAAGTGCATTTAAATATTCCACATTCATTTCTAATCTAAAGGAAAAGGAATTTCCGTTTATAACCTGTTTCTTTCTAAAATTTCATGATTATATCTCCTAATAAATTGCAACAAATACGTGCAGTTAAAAAATAATTCATTTCAAATATTTAATAATATATTATGTTGTTTCAGATTCAAATGTTTTTATAACATATATTTTATATTATTTTCCTGAAAAATGATAAATATTCTGTATGTTGTCTTCTATGATTAAACAACATTTCGAATGGAATGCACTGCGCATTTGTAATTCCACCAATAAAAAGCTGAAATACCAACGAATCGTCAGTAACACTGTTAGTGAAATAATAACTTCTACAGAACTACTTAATTCATACAGATAAAGTAACTTATTAAGAAAATCATAAAATAATTTCCGTTGTGAGAAGCGCGAGCTTTTCATAATAAAAGTCCTAACTTATTCTCACGACAAACGCAGTTACAGTTACATGAAAAGGAATTATTTGATATGGTATTGATTTTCAATAAAAGAAAAATGCAGCGACATATGTTACAGCAATTTGTATGATTCAAAAAATACTTATAATAATAATTTTATAATAATTTAATATAATTATTTTCAATATGAATGATCAAATATTAAATCTTTAATGACATTCATTCAAATCAGTTTATGCACTAGAAAAATTGCGATAAAAATAGATTCCTGACATATATATTTATATAAAATGGCGTGTTTGCATTCCATGTATTGGTTTTTAGATTTTGTAGCATCTTTAAATACAAAGCATACAACGGAAAGGGTCATCTTCTCGTATATAATGTATTAACTTTTGCTATCGTTCGCTATTTATAAAAATTATGCAAATTTTTGTATGTATTTATGCTCCGAAAATTTAAGTAAGGGAACTAAAAGTGCAAAATAATAATTTCAACCAACTTTTAAAACATTTTATGTGTTTGATATGAAAAAAAAAGTGATTTCATTAATAATATCGCATAAAAATAGTATATCTATACTTATAATAATGCTCAATGTGTGTGTGTGTGTATTTGTGTGTGTGTTGGCGCTCTACAGGCCAGACCATTCAACCTACAGCTACCAAATTTGGCACGTGTATAATTTGGAGGCCGGGAATGTGCACCTGGGGGTTATTTTTTCGAATTTTTAATTAGAATTTTATTTATTTAAAAATTAAGCGAAATTTTGGCGTGTTTCTGCTATAACTTCCGAAAGTATTACCGCACAAAAAAGATTTTTACATGAAGTTAAAGATCAAACATTTATTTTTAAATGATACCAATGTTTTAACCTTAAAATTAAATTTCTATTTTTAATGAATTTTTAAATAAATATTTTAACTATATTTTTCAACAACATTTTTCGTACAAAATAAAAATAAAATTTAAGCTGCAAGAGCACGTTTCCCATTCATGGGAAAAAATTAGCTTTTTTCAAAGTGTTGCCATCATATTGATTAAATCTCCAACTAAAATTAAATTAAACCTTTTTGGAAATGAAATCTGCAAAAATATAACTTTCGGCACGTGTCTGTAGGAAATAAAACAAATATGAAATATTATTTTTTCTAAAAAATAAATTTAAGAAAAATTATTTTATGATCTTTTACACTCTCTATATTATTAATCCAATAAATCAGTTTTATTTTAAGGCAAGTTTTGTTTAATATGAACAGGATATCCATTCAAATCAGGGCCACACAGCTAATTTGTAAACCTTGAGTAATAGACACAGATCTGCTAAAATGGTCTAAATGGAAAATGATTATATTTTATGTAACTTGATTCAATAAATGCTCTAATAAATAACGAATTTTTGATTTTAAATAAAGCTTCTGCTGTGGAAATCCCGATTAACAAAATGTTCTTGAAACACTAATATTTTAAATAAAAAAAAATAATTTCCCATCAACTAAATCAATCACTTAAACTGACTGATTTATGAAAATTTGAATATCACTATTCAATAAAAAAAGGATAATTTTAGATTTTCCATCGATCGTTTGAAAGAAAATACGCCAATCAGCGCGCTGGTTTCTCAAGATTAATTGGCCTAAGATTATGAAAATTTTCAGTTTTTCTAAATTTTAACATTCAAAGCTTCATAAATAAGTCTTAGTTGATCGTAGAAAATAGAAACATTCATTCATTTATTTAAAATTTCGTGTGTCCAGAATATTTCTCAGAATATGATACCTTACTGCATTAAATTTAGACTTCATAATTTTTGAAATTTATTAATAGGCCGGAACAAAATATTATTATTGATTTCATTTCAATCCTTTTGAAAGCAAAACTAAAAATTGAATTTTATGCTGAATCTCAGAAATTTTTGTTGAATTATTTTTTGAGATATTACATAAATTATGAAAAATATTTTATAGTTCACATAAGACTTAAATACCGAGCGATTCTGTTTGCAATACTCATATTCAATAATAATAATAATAAAAAAATAACAATAAAGATAATAAATAAAATAAAACATTTGGTTTTATTAAAAAATATCTTTATATTAATTGCAATTTCATCATTTCCACTTGAAATTAAAGTTGAAGTTTTACCGGAAATGACAACAAATTAGCAAAATTTATATAGTAAATTGAACGAAACGATCTAAACAACAGTATAAGTTTGGTATGACTATCGAAATTTGAAGATTAAAAATATTTTGTTTTAGAATCTATTAAGAGACCAGTTACTTAAAATATTTAATTGAAAATTGTAGCGAGCGGTAATACTGGAGAACCGGCTTGTCGCCAAAGGCGGCTAGTATATTATAAAAGATATTCATAGAAAATATATAGCATAAAAAAGACTTGTTTTGAACTTCTTATTTCCTGCTTGAAAAACCATATCGCAGTGTGTCATAATCCTAAACTTATGAATAATAATATGTTATTTATTTATTTTTAAACTCATTTATCCGTTACAAATATAATTAATCATATCTCATTTCAAATTTTTCATATTCAAAGTGAAAAAGTTAATCTGTTCCTAATATGCCAAATTATCTTTTTCTTTTGAACTGTTTTGCACATAATTTCCTTAATAAATGCGAATAAATAACACGGAATGTGAGTTTTCCTGATTGATGATTGCGTATAAATCATAGCTGCCATGCGACGAAACTGATCCTTCAAGTTTATGACAATCAGTTACAAATATACATCCATTAAAAATTCAATAATATTCTCATACGGATGAATGAGGTTCTAGAAATATGACAAAAGACATTAATAGATTTCAGTGAATAAAAGTAAATCAAATTATTTTTAAAATCAAATGAATTAGTTTTCGCTCAATAAATGACACATCTTAATTCTGGAGCAATATACAACGATCGGATTTTTCTATGCATTCGAATTATATATTTCTAATATGTAAAAAAATTAATCTGTTCGAGATATAATATGATTCATTATGTGTTTATGAAGAAGTTTTATAACTGAATGAAATGATTCGTTTTTTTTTCTGAATTACCCTCATTTACAGAGACCAAGCAACTACTGTTCGATTTGCAAGAATTACTATTTTTTATCAATACGATCGTTTTATTTCACCCAAACCGACATTTTTATATATTAGTGCATTAGAAAATCTGTCTTTCTTTATTTTTCGGCACTCTCGTAACAGAAACTAATTCCTTATTTTGAAAAATTAAGAATCTTAAGAGCTTTGACTAACATATTTATAACTGCAAATTAGCAACTCCCTTATTTTGAATTCATCTAACACCTTGTAATTCAAATACAAAGCTTTTAAGAATTCACTTTTTCAAACTGGGAATCGCATAGTAAATATTACCAAATGAATTATGATTTAGATTTACGGAAGTATAATCTAGGCACTTTTATTTCTTTAATCGCAAAATCAGTAAGCTTTTCGAAATACTTTCCTTAAAAAAAACCCAAAATTTCAAAATCTTTTATTTATAAGCATGTGATAATAAGAGTTTGTATATAGTCTGTTATTAAGTCGCAATAGTTTATACATCATTTTGACATTATTCCTTTACTGGTCTTTGTGGATTTGTGTAGTAATTCAGTACAAAGCATACAATGAAGATTATTATGGTTTATTTGACAAAGTGATATTATTGCCTGTATAAAGAAACGTGCCTTTAGAGAAAACATTTGTCATTATATATTCTAATTAACCTACATTAATCAAAATTACCTTTAAACAAATTAAAGCATAGAAATAGGCATATTTATGAGAAAACATAAAATATTCAATTGTTTATTACAGAGTTCTGTAGTTATGGCTTTCAGAAACTTGGTAATTAATGGTAAGCGGAATTAAAACAATAATGAGATAAATAATTTGAAATATTTTACGTTTAGCCGATTTAAAAGAAAACGCAGTTTTTATCTTTTAAATCTTTCCGTTTCTTTATAAAATCCTTCCATCACGTTGTTGTTGAATGTTTCTTTAACAAATTTATATAATCCTTTTTATGCTGAATAACATTCTAGATAGATTAAGGTATTTGAAATGTTTCCGCAATGACTGAACGGAATCCATTATATCAAAAAAATGGGATAAAAAGAAATGAAATACAGCCATTCCTAGTTCATTTACTTGAATGAATGGCAGTAAAAATCATTTCGTATAAATAAAATAAAAAAAATAAATAAACATCCAACACAAGAAGAATTTAATTAAAAGAATTATTTACACGTTAGCATCATTATTTACTAAGTAAAAAAAAATCTCCATTTGTTCGAGTACTACTTTTATAATGAATTAGCACGATTTTCTATTTTTCTATTGCTGTTGTCATTTTGAGAAAAAGTCTTTGGAATAGTCTATAAAAGCAGTTATCTAGTAAAAACATGTATTTATTAAAATTAATAGTATGTAAGGTAAAATATGGCTAGTTTTAATCTTTTAAATTCTAATTTGTAAGAATTATTCTAACACTAGATTCTAAAATTATTGCTTTAAGTAGAATCCTAAAAGAGAGGAGCATCTTAACCCTAAAGAATCTAATATTATTTCCTTAAACTCAACATATTCTTACATGAATTTATTATAGATCTACTTCATAGAGTAGATCCCATATCTGAACAAGATCTAAGTCATAGAGTAGATCCCATATATTGTCAGTATCTACTTCATAGAGTAAATCCCACATATAATCATTATATACTTCAAGAGGATCAACAAGATCTACTTCATAGAGTAGACCCTATATATAATCATTATCTACTTCAAGAGGATCAACAAGATCTACTTCATAGAGTAGACCCCATATATAATCATTATCTACTTCAAGAGGATCAACAAGATCTATTTCATAGAATAGACCCCATATATAATCATTATCTACTTCAAGAGGATCAACAAGATCTACTTCATAGAGTAGATCCCATATATAATCATTATCTACTTCAAGAGTATCAACAAGATCAACTTCATAGAATAGATTCCATATATAGTCAATATACAGGAAATTTCTTTTATAACAAAATAATCTCGTTTCTATAGAGAATAAATAAATTTTACTAACTGAATATAAGCTTTGTTTACCTGCATTTGCAACTTCAGTAAACTAACAATATTCAGCACCCACATTTATACATATAACTATCTTCCACTATTTTTAAAATAGTAATAAGTTTATAAATTTTTACTTCGACGAATTTTGAAAAATCTTAACTTTCTTGATAAATTAAGTAAAATTTCCGGTAACCATATAATACCGTGAAATTTACTATTGAATTTCAATTATTCCTATTTTGATTTATTCCTCCTAGAATATTAAAATAAATGCATGTAAAAGTTTCGTAATTGACCACAAAAACCTATTTTTACAATTTCTTCAAGGATATAAATACATGGCAGTAACTGTTTTCTAATCAGTTGTTTACCAACACAAATAATAAATTTCGCTCGCATAGAATCATCGTCCATTTCCTAATTCTTCCATTAGTGATGATTTCAGTGATGCGAGAAAATTGTTCACCGTGAAGTTAATCCAGTGTGTCGGTTTGATTACATCATTTCTCGGAAGACAAGGATGACACAATGTGATTAAGATCGTAAATTGCGATCGCCTAAATTGCAATCGACCGCTTTCTCTGTTTCGTGACAAGCATTGACATCTGCACTGATAACAGAAGCATCTTCAGGACAAACTGAACGAGAAAGCTTAGTAGGATAGTACTACTATTAACCGATTTCGTAAGCCTTAGCTTCATAATGTTTTCTTCACTTATAACAGGTTTGGAATTGCAAAAAAAAGGTAAAAAAGTTAATGATTGCTAGTTGTAACTGACATGGTGATCTATGTTAATACACAGTTGCTGTCTATTTATGTGAGAAAAGAAGTTCCCACGTGTTCTTCACGTTTCTTAAATCAGAACGAACTGTCAGTCGTGATGCGTTGATTCGCATTTAACATCATTATGTCAAAATTAAAACGACTTTCGGAACATGAAGTTTTTAGGTTTATAAAATAGCTCGTAAAACTATTTAGGAATAATTACATTTAAGACAGGAAATGAGTTAACAGCAATTTTGTTACCGTGCGTTTTTATGTTTGTTAATTTTGAATTCCATTAACCGACTACTTGAAAATTGAGCTTAATAAATAAAACATTTTGAAAGAAAGCGTGAAAGTTGTAAATAATTATGATTTTGAAAACAACACAGAAATTCATTTTAAGAAAGTGACATTTCTTTTTTTTTAATGAAACTTTATTTGCGTTGTGTAAATTGTTCAAAAAATTACTACTTTGTGATATCTTAAAAAAGTTTAACGATTTAATAATTAAAATTAAAATTAAACAATTTTGTATAAGGCATTAAATTCTAAAAACAACTTTAAAATGCAATTATAAAACCATTTATCAAAAGGTAACAATGTTTAACAGAAATTATCTGTAATAAATTTTGTTTTCATCAATTATTGATCGTGATTAAATTATTATGAATCGCGCTGCATGAATGACCTCTCATATATTATAACAAATTTATCTTAATAATTGTTTTTAAATAACTTTTTGTTTCTTTGTGCTAAGTATTTTTATTCATTCTGTATAATGCATTCAATAAAAATGTTAGAAAAGCAATCAATTCAAAAGGAAAATTTTGCATCCATTCACAGATGTACGAATTATTTTTTTACTACTTGTAAAAAAAATATAAATATAAAAAGTGTAATATTTGAGCGTGTCGCTTTGCAATAAATATAAAAGAATTTACTATCAAAAATTGCTGGCATATGTTTCTCTGAAACCAAAAAAGAAGTCGAAATAACTATAATAATTCATTTTTATACCTGCGCCATTTAAATTATAATTATTTAGACTTTCACTGTCGCAGTCTAATCATCTGTTCAGATGAGATTCTCAAACCTCTTAAAAATGCAGTGCAGGAATTTTTTTTTTTTATATAAAATTACACTTCTAATCACAGGCATTCCTTGTTGAGAAGTTAAAAATATCTCGTCTTTTTTTTTTGGTGATTTCTTTCAATTATTTTACGTTTAATTTTGATTTGTGCCTTTTTGTAAGCCTGCTCTCAAAACAGTCATGGAATCGAACCATCTAAATTATCTACTAAAATATTAATTAATTCTTTCATAAATTTTGGAATTTATATAAAGAATAAAATAAAAAGTTTTTTTTTTTAATGTTTCTAAATCTATAGTCAATTTTCTTAAAAAATGCCTACACGAAAGTAATATTATATATATGAGTATCTACACGCAAAAAGTATTTTTCGCTTTTGGATATTCGAAAAAAATATATAAACGTTCCATGTATAAATTTTTTAAACTGAGACAACCAAAACGTTTACTAATGTTTTCAAAATTATTAAAATAATCTTGGTTAAATGTCATTATACTAACACAAAAAAATGAAAACTATGCATTATTCTGTTAAAACTGCATATGCTGTTAATGCAATTAAAACAAAATTCAAGCTTCGTTAAACAAATTTAAATTGGAATGGTTTGTGAAATTTCTATTCAGGTTTTATTCAGAATGTTTATATTCAGAATGCTTGTCATCAAAAAAATAAAACCAAGTCAGAATACTAAATAAAACCCAAAGCGGAAAATAAATAAATAGAATGAATCAGTCAGACTTCAGAAAATCTATTTCATGAATGTTTGACTGTTGCACGAACTGAAACTTCGAAACAATTTCCATCTATCATTCAAAAGATTTCAGGCGGTTATATATCATTATTTTCCACACAGTCTTCTTTTCTATTAAACATAAAGAAGCATATTTTCGTGAGTTATTTTAAATGCTTCAACGCTTTTGAAACATTGCAAAAGCTTGAAAGAAAAATGACTCGCAGATTTGCATTTCGATAATACCCTGTTAAGTTACAAAATTAAATATCTGTGGCAACTGAACCGAAACAATCATTTTGATTTTGCACGTTTGTTCAACTAACTTCCGGAAATCAAATTTATATTTCATTCATTAAGTTAAATATTTTGTTAATTTATACACTGCAGTCAGGTAAAAAAAAAATTTTGTTGTTGTTCTTCAGAAAACAACAAATATATATATGTGTACTTCCTTGACATATATATTTATTTAGCGAAGTTTCAGACACGGTTTTGTGGTTTCAATATTCAATATTTCAATATTCACGGTTTCAATATTATTTTTTTTTGTGTGTGTGTGTGTGAGGGAGAGAGAGGGGAATACTCATAAATGTCCTCAAATTTACTGGATTTTATAGATGATGGCAAACTCAAGTCTCACAGTTATATAATATTTTTACAGTATGAATGGATTTGAAATTATATACATGATTTGGATAGGAGGCAGTGATGGCTAAATAAATAAATGTTTCAATTTATTAAAGTTTTTTTAAATATTTCATATTACTCAAAAACAGAAAGGCAGATGAATAATGCTTTATTTGAATTCATGGGTTTGATGCTCTTTCCTTTTAAAACCGAAGAAGTTATGAATAGTGTTATTTTTTTTATTGTGTATAAATACATATATTAAACAAAAAAAACGTTTTAAAAATATTAAATAAAAAGTAAAACAAAGTGAAAAAAATTGTATCCCCTTCACAAAAAATTGAGCTTTAAAAGGAAGAATATTTATCACGAAAAATCAGTTAAAGTACAAACAAAAATTCGGTATTATTCAAAACTCAAATCTAACATTCCTTTGATAAAACTCTTAAGAAACAATGTTTGTTTCCTAAATTTAATTTATAAAAAGGAGTTTTTCAGAAAAAAAATCCTGTTGTATCAAAATAGCATTATATGGCTCTTTTGTTGCTGAAATGAAAAAAAAAATGTGATAATAACTCCTATTAAAAACAAAACCATTCTTTTTACATCCAAATGGGCAGAATAATATTTCAGGTTTATTTTCTAAAAGCCCTCTATGTTTTCGTTATTACATTCAAATTGTAAAATTTGATTCGTCATTTTAACAGCATAATATAAATCATTCTAAAATATTATAGATATCTATATTTTATTGAATAATGATTCCAAAGCAAGAAGAATAAGAAATTGATTGAATCTTATGCTAGTATAATTTGGTTTTTGAATCATGCATTTCTTTCCTGAACGTGAAAAAAGAAAAATGTTTGAAATCGATTCTTCATTGTGTAGTTGAAATTCTTTTAAATATAATTGATGCAGTCTTTTTTAATTATGAATTATTCAAAAACCTTAAATTTTTATTACAAAATTCTTACTGATTTAGTAAACAAATTCATATCTTAATCGAAACGCAACGTGTGTACATTCAGAGGTACATGTTAAATCGCAGAGTAAAAAGTTAAAAGAGGAATGCAGCTGTTATTTAAAAGTATTTGCCAAAAAAATTTCACTCCTATCGATAAATTATAATTCATTTTGATTGCAGTTTCATAATGTGAAGGAATTCCAATAAAGCGATATTCATTTATTGGTTTTGGAATGGGCGTCTCAGAAATCAAATGTTTGCTTATGGACTATTAGTCAATAAAAATAGTCAAAATATGCAACATGCAGAACCTTTTCATATATAATAGACCATTGAGAAAAGACTACTAATGGAATCAAAACTTAAATATCTTTTCGATGACTATCTATTTCTGTGAGTTTCTCTTCTTGCCTTTCTTTCTCTTTGGGTATTTCTCAGCATTTAAGAAGCATATACATTAAAATAATACCAAAATTAAATTAAATATCTAAATTCTATTCATTCATATTTTGTTACAATCTTTTTGTATATACTGTTGTTAGTACCAAATAAAGAATAAGAAGGTTATTTTTAAGGTGCATACTTTACTTCTAGTGTTTTAAAATATATAATTCTGAAGAACTGGGTTTTGTCAGGAATAAGTAAAGACAGAATACAATAGAAACATAAATTTTGGGAGATTTATTCTACAGAATTAGTAATTGGCATAATATTGATAAAGTTTTATGTATTTCATTCTATGTTATATTCTGAAAGCAGGTAATATTTCAAAATATTTTAATGTATCTTAAAAAAAATTAATAAATAAATTTATTAATATATTAATGTATTGATCCTGCACTTTTTTTATTTTTATATCGCGAAAATTGTCCCTTCCACCTTAAATTATATTTTCTCAAATTTTGAAATGAAGTAATATTTTAGAATATTTTAGTGCATCATAAAAAAAACAAATTATTAAATAACTTCATTAATATATTAATATATTGATGCTATACTTTTTTGGTAATTACAGTAATCACGTTATTGTTACAGGGCAAAGACCAGGGCCTCCCACCTGAAATCCTACTTTCTCAAATTTTTCCAAGTAACACTATAGTTTTATTTTATTGAAATTTATAAATTTAATAATCTTATCCATTTCCATCTAAAAGTCAGCATGCTATATTTTACCATCAAAATACAGCTTCATATTTATATGTAATTTTCATTCTTTTAAACTACCTTGCTACAATAAAAGAAGCTGAAACATTTACAGAAACGTCACTAAATATTACAATTAATAAATTTACCTTCTATCAATTTCAATGCTTTTAGAAGAAGAAAGGATATATTTGAAAAAATATATCCTTTTTCATGTTCAGCCGAACAATGCATTTCTTAAAAGGAAGTGAAACAATCACTAATCGTGAAGTCTTTCATTTATCGCTAATGATTCTGTGTGAAAGAAATGAGTTTTAATTGGATTCAAAATCTGAAAATACTTCCTAAAACAAAGATATCATCTGTTACAAAACGAATCCATTATCTTCTTCCATGCATTGAGAAAGATCTTTTATTAATTTCAGTCATTATCTCCTCGTAGATTCTTATTAAATCATAAGGAAGACCAACCACATCGTGTTCATTGTGCAACATAACAGGAAGGAAGTAAACTCGGAAACAACACTGCTGAATTATACTTCAGCTCATCTTATAAATCCAGTTAACCCAAAAATAAGCCGAAGAGGAAGAGGAAAAAAATATAAGAGTTTTCACTTTTGTTGGCCTATGGGTCAAGCAAGAATTGACTCAGCAACAAAAAATGAGTTGAAACCAAAAAGACTGGTTTTCTGTCGGTTCTCAATCCATGCTGTGTCCTCTTCCGGTGGTGTTTAAGATTCATCGACGTTTTAGACCACAAAGGAGTGGAGTCTAAGATTAACTGAAGTGTACGGTAATAAAATGCCAGTTCATCTTTATAAAGAAGAGGTTAAGAATTGTTCCGAAAGTTTGTATCCTTTCAGAATGTTAACAAGGTAATGATAGAGACCATTACAAAAAGACGTTTATTTTAATCAATTTATCAAAGAGGCTGTTTTGTATCTGACTCGAAGTACGTACGGAACTGGAGCTCGTCGCCAATATATAAAGAAAATGAATACATTTATATTTAGTTGTCTTTTCATCTCAGAACTATTGTTATTAAATGGGGTTATTTATCTTTGTCGAGGTAGCTATATCAAATATCTAAAACGCAATAGCTTTAGCACTCGTGAGATCATATCTCGATAATATTATTAAAAAATTGTTTCTCTTTGTTGATTAGGATATAACGAATTTTTATTTTTACTCCTTAGTATAATTAAACATACTAAAAATGAGTAAACATTTTTTTTGTTATTCTTGTCCCAATTAATTATGAGTTAGACATATTTCCTCCATTTTTTGTCTATTCATAAACATATTTTTTATTAATAAAATTGATTGAGTATTTAATATTTTTCATTTTATAAAATAAAAACCCTTTTTTATAGTGTTTTCAGATTAAACGTTTAAGCTATGGTCGTTAATAGAAACTTTAAGGATGTATTTAAATTCATTTCTGTTTAAGCTTCTATTAAAACTTTAGATTTGATTATAAATTGAATCCTAATATTTCATCCGTGTAAAAGAACTTGAGGAATTATTTTGAATACAACTGCCATATGACTGTACTTACAATGACCATGTAATATGATTGTTAATTTGAGGCAACGGTAGAATGGACCGAAACATATCGATAAAATTTAGGAATATCGATAAAATTAAGAATTAATTTGAATTACGTACCATAATCATGTAATATGGTTATTAATATGGAGCAACAGTAAAATGGGTCTAACATACCGATAAAATTTAGGAATTTTCAGTAATAATTAAAGAGTAAAAACTAATATAAACAAAATTAG
>JAPMOR010087620.1:561224-606485 GCA_026543865.1 Argiope aurantia
ATTTAGCGAGAAGAATTAATTTACTTATCTAGTTCAAATTATAATCTTTTATGAATTATAACTTAAACTGTTAAACACATTGACTATTAAATAGCATAAATGTTAACCTTTCACGATCAGAACTATTTCGTAGGGTCTGTTACCCATTAAAATTTTTCTTTAAGAAATATTGTGCAACGTTGATTTTTTAACCTTTCTGCTCATTATCATTCTGCTAACTTTTCATTTGTCCCATTTCTGTGATCATTAACTCTTTTCTTTTCTGTTTCACCATTTTATCTTCGCTTTATTTTTTTAACGATAATACAGCTTTTTATTTTGTTTTCATTATATTAGTGTCCTTTAGCGACCTTGCGGCGTTTTTTAATTTATTTTCATCCCAACAAATTGATTTAAAAAAAGCTGAACAAATAATTTCACAGGTAATTGATAATGTAAATGAATTATAAAGAAAAATTTTGCAATGCATATAATTAAGTAACTTTTGATTTAATAATAAGCAAATGCATCTATTTATAAAATGGAAAAATATTTATGAAATTAAAACTGAAATTTCTGTTTTTTAATTGTACAAAAATGCTTTTATAATATTGCTATTCTTTTTTATGTCGCATATGACATTTCTTCTATAAACAAAAATAATAATAAATTCATAAATTAAACTTCTTTTAAATCTGAGTTCTATCCAAGTAAAAGGAAATACGAAATGTTTCATATATCCATACATAAAGTTTCAAGGTGAGTAAACGGCATCGATGCAAATCGTATTCATGTAGTAAATCGTAATCGGAAGCGAAATAGTGATAATACTGCATCCCAGCGCTTTAGATTGTCAGCCAACGTTCATCTTATCATTCATTCACAGAAAGAAACAGCGACGATTCTTTCTGTGCGAGTACTAATATGGATATTTATACACAAATATCATCATTATACCTGCGTATCCAATAATAAATAAAATTCATGTCAATATATATGTATATGCCAACACATATGTGATGATATATCAATATATGCATATATATCGTCATCATATCTGCATCTCCAATAATAAATATAATTCATGTCAATAATATGTATTCGCAAACATATATGTGATGATATATCAATATAAACATATATATTAATTTGTTAAAATTTCGACAAAAATTATTATTATAGAAAAACAAAATAAAAACTAAATCAGATTCGTAAAATGTAATATTTTGTTTCTGATTTTTGATAACCAAGCCTTTGAAACTATCCGACAAGATAGAATATCAAGCATTTTCCATAGATAGATATAAAATAATATTAAATGTTGAATATTTAATTTTATATTTCTTCCTATTTGATAAATTCATAATCTATAAAAAATGTTTTACAATTAAAAAATGATTTGGAAATTTTCCTTTAAATTCTTATTAATATTTCTCTTATGTAACTAACCAAAAACTAAAACTTGAGATTTTTAGATATCAAAATGTTTTATTTTAATGATTAAAACCTCCATTACTGTTCATATTTCATCAAATTCAATGACATAAAACTCTCCCTATACGTTTTCTTCTAGAAATAAAAGAAGTAATATAAGGAATCATTCATTGAAGAAAAGTATTTTTCATCTACTTTCATCATCATCATTGAATTGATTAATAATAAATACATTCAAGTCAACTTTATCTCTGAATCTCAAAATTCCAATCTCGATTTTGTACATCAATTTTTTTGAATTTAAATTTCATTGACTGCAAATTGTCTTCATTAATATATATTTGTTCTATTTATTTCTATTTTTATTCAAATATTCTTCGTCAGCAAACAAAAAAGCTCAGATATTGGAACAGAAAATTGCTTACGCATCATCTGACTAAACTCTGAAAATAATTTTTTCTACGCATACAAAATAGCCTTCTTTGTTTTTATCTTATAAAATCTATTAAATATTACATTTTTCAATGTAACTAAAACAAAAATCATATTTAATGTTAAAATAATAATTTCTATTCTATGAAGCATTGATTTTAATAGTACACGAGATAAAATTTCAAATTCAAACGCAAACACTTCTTCAAGCGAACAAGTCTAAACGTTTAAAAAGCTACTTCATTCCAGCTAGTGACTGTTTTCAAATAATTTGCACGTCTTTCTTTATGATTCTTCTCATCTCTGAAACATGCGGTTTTGAGTTTAAAAAGTTCACGGGACGCTCAGGAATTTCACATTATTTTTTCTATTTATTCTAGAAATCATAAAGGTATTTTCTGTTTTTTCAGAACTTGATCTCTAATGTTAATACATAGAGTACGTTTTCGTTTAAGTCAATGGGTTGAAAGTAAAAATATGATTTATCTTGAATAGAAAGAGATGTTTAAAGCTACTTAATACTCCGATGTAATAATAAACTTCGAAAATAAAGATTTCAGTGGAAATCGTAAACTTTCTACTACAGTTCCGCAACATTTTCGGAGATTTTATTGACACCACTTGATGTAATGTGTCCACAGAGGACACGACTAAATCTCGCACAATATTTATCAAGAAATTCTTGAATTTTTTTAACGATTCGATCTTCATATTTATTTAGAAATTTCTTCAAATTTGCCTGTATGCTATTTTGCATTTCTACAAATTATTATATTTGAGAATATATCGAAGTAAGGGTTTCTGCTGCTGTTAAGTTTAAAAAAATTTCATAAATTCACAACTTCGATGATTTGTGTGAACATTTGTGATAACCATATGACTTAGAATCTTTTAAAAGTGGCTTAGAACATTTTACATTTCTACAAATTATTTTATTTGAGAATATATCGAAGAAAGGGTTTCTGCTCCTATTAAGTTCAAGGTTGTAGATAAACTCGATCAAAGAAATTAGGTCGGGTTTTAAAGAATTACTTCTTAAAAATGAGAATGCAGAATGTGAGACACAGATTCGAGAAAACTAGTTGTTTTATTAGACATCATGATATTGAAATGCGCTTTCCATTCATTTATTCATTTTTGAAATTCCATCTCCGTTCTAGATATTCAAAAAGGGGCAATTAATATTTTTTGTTTTGTTTTTTTGAAAAAAAATGGGTAAAGTAACATCTTTATGTCATTTTTATTTTATATTATGTTGCGATGTAAAAATTAGAATTTTAATCATCTGAGTGTGTAAGTCGCCATTTTTTTTTCATTTCTGGTTAAAATTCTTTAAATATTTTAATTACTTTATGTCACGGTATTTACATTTGCTAAGCATGCTTTAAGGAATATTGAATTGTTTTTATGATTTAAATGTTCTTCGTCTGGCTTCGATGAAAACAACCTTGCTAATTCTTTTATTATGATTATAAAAAGTAAAATTTTAATTTTCGATGCGATTAGTTGCAAATAGCATTTGATAAAATATACACCTCAAGCAAAGAAGGCGATATCCTTCGACATTACTATATTATTAATATAATGGAAGCCTTGGAGTACTCATTTAATTCTTCTTACACTTTGTATTATTTCAGTAAAGAATATTCCCTTTTATTTATACATCTGTAAATAAAACTAGTTCTTAAATCCGAAATTGCTATTGAATTACTTTTTGTGTAAGCAATGGAAAATTTGCTTATAATTTTGAAGTTGAACACAAAGAATCCAGAATATCTTCATGAATCCATCGCACATACAAAGAATTCCAAGGCGTTTATCTTTTCTCACCATTTCTTCATCCGTCCTTGACATCTCACGTTTGCGCATAATTCAGAGAATGAACTCATACTTTTCAGAAGAAATACCTTCGCAAGTAACTATCAGTAAATAGAATTTAAAGGTTCAAACCATTGTATCCTAAATTACCATAAAAATTATTTTTCCCTTAAAATTTGTTCATCTCGTCCTCAACTTCAGGGTATGATTTCACTCTCATTTACAGCGGCATTTAAATAAAGATTACCAAGAAAGTTGCAACACGGATTACCATTATTCTTCTATTATAATTTTTCACATTCCAAAGTTTTTCAAATCACTTTCCTCAAATGAGTGGCATTGAAAGTTTTCAAGGCTAAATAAGGATATGCCATTAAGAGCTAACCGCATTCAAAACGGATTACAGAAACGAAAACGAAACAGACTGCGCTTTTGGCACGCTTTGGGCCTCGATTAACGGCCTCAAACCGTTACCGGCATTGTTTTGGTATGATATTTTGTTTTGGGCACGTTTCTTGCCCTTAGGCCAAGTGAAATCGTCAACAGAGCATGCTAAAAAGAACGGCTGTGGAACCAGTTTCGGCATCTCAGTCTAGATTCGACGACGGAGGTCAGTTTCATTTCTTTCTGGAATAGCGAAAAGAGTAATCAGAAAAGAGTTGAATCGAATTTGGGTAAAAGATATTAGGCCAATAAGGTCAGATACGAGCAGTGAATGCTAACCTTTCGTGGAGTTGAGAAAATGAAAGGAATTGGCAACCCCTAACGGTACCGAGTCACGAAATTTTTCAAAAACTGTTCAATTTGTCGTTTGGGCACCTTATAATCTCTTATGATTTATTATTTTCAGTCTTTTTTTCACTTGACTACCGGGTTATGCATTCAGAATGAAGACATTACGGTTTAGTAAAAAAAAGTAATGGTTATGAAATTTAAAATATGAATCGTCACGCACGTTGAAAAAGATTCATTTACCAATGGCTGGCTAGCTATCAGTTTAGCCTGTTTAAGGTTCGTTAACAAAATTGATCATTACATAACTAACAGCAATGGATTCTTCTTTTAAAGAGCATCAACATATTTATAATCCTTACCGAGAATCATCAATCATCGTCATGCTATGACAGAGAAATGCTGCTTTCATGTACTAAGAACCTTTTCTAAAAGATTGTTTCTTAGACCTCAAAAAGGAAACGATTTTTTTTTTAAAATTTTAAACAAAATGTTTGGTTACTGATTACTTGCATATGATTTATTATTTTTATACTTTTTCTCACTTGGCTACCGCATAATTCATTTTAAAAGAACATTTTCTAGAAAACGGCCATGCTTACAGAATTTAAAATGATTCGTCACACTTGAAAAATGATAAATTTTTGGATGAATAGTTACCAGTTTGGTTAGTTTACGGTACGTTAGCAGAATTTGTTATTACGTATCCGGAAGTTCACGAGTTCTTTAAAGGCAGTAACATAATTTAAATCCTTTCCCAGATTTGTCGGTTATTATCACATCATCATGAGAGAAAGGCTGTATTCATATTCTAAGAAAGTTCTCCAGCAGAAATTACATCAATAAAATTCAGTATGTTTCGGTTTATAGTATACTTCGCTGATGTTGCGTATTTCGTGTTTAACTTCGTTGAATACTGATGCATTCAAATACATATTTTAGAACCATTTCCGTTTTTTGAATCGCCACGTTCCCAAACACGAGAATAAACAGAATGACAGATAGTCAATCTGATAATAGATTGAGTCTATAAATTAATGCGCATTTACAATTCTAGAGATATGACAACATGCCAAATTTTAACCCTCCAATTTCTTGCATTTTTGTGCCATCATATTCACATACTCACAGACTGATGAAATGATCGTAATGTCCAAATTCTGATAAAACCTAACAATTTTGGAGTAAAAATTGCAAAATCCCTTCTTCTAGCTGATTGATTTTTCGAATTACCGTCCTCGAAGAAAGGCAATCCGACAAACATCATTTTAAATATGGGGCTTCTGAACTCGAAGAGAATTAAAAACTGTAGATTCGTCGAAATATTAATTTCGAATTTTTCGACGATTATAATACTTTCTCATTGTATATTTCATATAATAAAGACAAAATATTGATTCGACGTATTTCTGCTAAATATTTTAGTTTGTTAAAATTATTCCATAACTCATTATTATAGTCATCTATAATCAAATGATTCAAGTAAAATCAATTCATAGTATATGAAACAGATCCATAATTAATTCATTAATTATGTACCTGTTTCATTCTTGTTCATTTCATTTGTTTCATTAAGTTCCTGGTCAATTTAAAGATACTCAGCAGTTTCAATCCGTCTGTCATATAACTATAAAAAATAATATAAAAATTCGAACTATTATTTCCCTTTTTCTCGTAAAATATTTAGTGTATCCTGGAGTGCTATTACAATTCTAAAAATTGATGATATCGTAATTTTAGTTCCAAATGCTGAGATTTACTAACAAAATATGAATTCAAATAAATAAGCTTTTAGATAGACTTTTAAACTAAATTTGATAAATGAATTATTTTGTATTAGAGATTGGACGCTCTAAGCGTTGATATTATTTTGGCATTACAATAATTCTAACATTAGATTTTTCTTTAGTTTACATGTAAAAATGAAGTGAATGAAATGAAAATAAAAGCCAATTTTCATTCAAGAACAATAAAATATTGAACACAAAAGATCATAGATATCCGTCCACTCACAAAAATCAAGTTTCTCTCTAAACTCTTCCACTTAAAGCAGCTTAAAAATTTGAAAATAGTAGCAATTTCTCTTCGTTTGTTATGAATTATCACAAAAACGTTTCCCTTGGAGCGTAGATATTTTTTGAATACAATGAATAATAAAACAATTTCTGTAACGTAAAAATACTATTGCTTACTTTGAAAGTAAAAGCTGAAAAGATAGAGCCAATAAAAAAATCGTTACTGTTTTATTTTAATTCAATTAAAATATCAAAATTGTTCTTTAAATAAGAATGCTATTTTCAAATATGCAATTCATCTCCCTTTGTTCATCAAAAATTGAAACAAAAAAAATTGAAATTCTGCAGATTATAGCCCTTGATTGTAGAATGGGTGACTTTGATCATGGTATTTTATTCAAAAAATACTTTATACACTTTTTAATTTTTTAGAACTAATTGTTTGCAATTATGTAATTTTAATCATAAAAACATAAACATTAGAGAGTAATCCTAAAAATGATTATCCTCCAGCAAGTGTGATGCGAAAGTTTGAAGAAACACTATCCCCTCAGGAGTCCTCCTCGTCTTCTGATCATTGCTTAGAATCAAGAGGCTGATCCTTAAAGTTCCTCATATTGCTTCGAAATTCCGAAATACTTAAGATAATTTAACTCAATAGTGTTCAACTGGCGACTCGTGGAACGCATTCAGCCAGCTTTGTAAATATTTTCTACCTACAAGCATCTGATTATGTAGCAAAATTTTCAATAAAATCTATTTAATTTTTACAAGATTTGTATTAAAAACTATGCAGCAAAATTTTTTATAAAAAATACTCAACGAGAGGTAGTTGAAATTCAATATTGCTCAAATTTCAAGGCAACATTCAGTGAAGTAGAGATGCCTGAATATTACAAATATTTCCTTGGTAGATTTTAAAACACAAAAAATCGGCTTATAGGATTATTTTTCATATTTTAAAGAAGTTATCAATTCAATCAATCGTTTGCACGTATGAAAAGAAATAAATCATCTCCTGTCAAATAGAGAATTAATGGCACTGATCTTGAATCAATTTATAGTAGGAAAGATGTTGGCAGAGGAAAGATGACAAACGTTCATCGTTGGCCTTGTTCTTTTTTATGGATTTTTTTTTTGAAAATAAAAAACTTGCTTATCTGTGAAAAATGAAAGGGTTTTTTTTGGTTTTTTTTTTGTAGCCCACATAAACTTGCACCTTGTTTATATAGCTAGTACTAATATGTGAATTAGACATCACTGTTTTAATTTAATTAAAATTTTGTCTCCAACTTCTACTCGCCAGCAATTTTTTCAATCTTTTTTATTCAATATACTAAATTAGTATAAGAATTATTCTTGGAATTAAATTTAATCTCTTTTGTATGTAGGTCTTAAATTATATATTTTTCGCGAAGATCTTTTACAGGAACCAAAGCGATATATATAGTGGCTCAAAAAATTGAAAGTGCACCTTACTTTTACTTGATAAATCCGACTTTCAATATAAATAACACATTACAGAGAAGTACAAACATGTTTTTATTTTTACACATAACAAATGGTTTAATTTAGAGTAAAAATAAAGAAAAAAATCAACGAAAAACTTCTAAATTGAAAAGTTTCAGAAGCATTTTAAATAAACATACGCAGATTTTTGCCTCAAAAAATTGAGAATACACCAATGAAATTTTTGAAATATTATGAATAGAAACAAAGCGTCACTATTAAGTTACATGTCTTTTGGCTTTTATAATGGCCTCTAAACGTCTTGGTACCGATTCGAATAATTTTGGGGGGTATCTGAAGATATCTTACTCCATTCTTCTTGCAACACTTGTTTTAAATGGGTTTTGTTTCTAATTTTGTGCTTTTGAACCACTTTTTCGAGTATGGCCTACGAATATTCAATGGTATTGATGTCGGGGAACTGTTGTGGTGTGTGTAACTGCTGTTTACAATGAAAAAGCCAACATATTTTGACGTTACGTGCATTTTGTTTGGGATCGTTTTTCTGCTGGAAAATGAAATTTCCGTCTAAACCCAAATGGTTAACACTTTCCTTTAAATTGCTGCTACCATATGATTCATCCAACTTGTTGCAGAAACTTTTCATATCATAGTTAGAAGTGTAAGTGCTGAAACTGTGTGAAATACCATTAGACAAGTTGGATATAAAAGTCGCATTGTTAGAGACAAAACGTTCATTAGCTTGCAAATTCAGAAAAAGCATTTGAAGTTTGCAAAAATCATCAATTGAAGACCAATAACCTTTGAAAGAAAGCTATATTTAGTAATGATAGAAAACTCAAAAATTTTGGCAGTGACAGCCATCGTACTGTACGGAGAAAGACTAATATTGCTTTGGATCTAAAAAAATTTACGTCCTACAGTTAAACATGATGGTGATACCGTCATGATTTGAGGTTGCATGGCCTCTTCCGGGGTAGGAAATATAATTTTTATCAATGTCATTATAAACGATATGGTTACTTGGATATACTTCGCAGCAATCTAAAGGAAAGTGCTAAAAATTTGGGTTTAGATGGAAATTTCATTTTCCAGTAGGGCAACGACCCCAAACAGAATGCATGTAACTTCAAAATATGGTGGTTTTTTCATTGCAAACAGCAGTTACACGCACCACAACAGTACCCCGAGATCAATAACATTAAATATCTGTTGGCCCCACTCGAAACAGAGGTCCAAAAACACAAAATTAGAAACAAAACCCATTTAAAACAAGTGGCGCAAGTAGGATGGGGTAAAATATCTCCAGATACCATCAAAAATTGGTCGAATTGGTACCATGACATTTAGAGGCCATTTTAAAAGCCAAAAGGCATGCAACTAAATAACTAAATACTGATACTTTCTTTCTATGCGAGATATTACAAGAATTTCATTGGTGTATTCTCAATTTTTTGAGGCAAAAATCTGCGTATGCTTATTTAAAATGCTTCTGAAACTTTTCAATTCAGAAGTTTTCCGTCGATTTTTTCTTTATTTTTTCTCTAAATTAAACCATTTGTTATGTGTAAAAATAAAAACATGTTTGCACTTCTCTGTAATGGGTTATTTATATTGAAAGTCGGATTTATCAAGTAAAAGTACGGTGTACTCTCAATTTTTTGAGCCACTGTACATATTACATATTACCTATCACTGACATCTAAATTTTCTTCCAAACATTGCAATTTAAAGAATTAAATGGAGGTAAAATAAAATCTCGTCTAGTCATTCTTTAATTAACTGTAGTAATAGAAGAAATAAGTTGCAAAATATTTTATTTTCCAACCGTTTTATACTTTATTTTCCAGAGGAGAGAACCGTGTTCTCTCTTTTTTAGAAAAAAACTGTATTCTGTTTTCTGACTAATTTTAGGTTGATTAAGGAAAAATATTTTACCCAAATGATATCAAACATTTTTTTTTCTTGCCAACGAAAATAAGTAATGTCAGACAAAAACTTAAAATGAACCGTGACTTTAAAGAATTTATTTATTTCTTCTGTACTCGTTTCGTTTCAATTTTTGATTCCAGACTTGAATATCTTCCGAAACGAGGAAAATGTCTACCTTTCTAAATCGTTTGCAGAAAGCTCATCTTAGTTTTTATCAAACAAAGCCATTCGAGACAATAACATTGTTCTGACAGCTTAAAAATTCTTGGGAATCTAAGCTTTATCCTGCTTCATATTCTCTATTCAAATTTTTAATGTTTAAAAATTGATTTAAAATTCTTTAGAGACAAGTCAATAGATTTTTCGAAATATGATTGATTTTTATAAAGCGGTCTTTTGTGCAACGAAAAAGAATTTGGTTTGACTTCTGTAACAATTTTTTAATACTAAAGTTCTTTAAATACTACTTAAATATTAATAAAATTCTACAAATAAGTAATAAATTTTCTTAAGAAATAAACTAATTCAGAAATAAACCACAAAAAGAGCAGGATTTTCTCAAAAAAACATGATAAACATGATACAGACATGGATTAAAGAGAAATTACAGAGAAACATGGATTAAACATGATACTCTCTAGTCCTTCATCCATTGTGATACTTACTTACTGATTTCTTTTCTTACTTATGATACTGCTACTTACTGCTACTATTATTACACTATTTAATACTATTTAAATGTTAATAAAATTTTAAAAATAAGTAATAAAATTCTAATTGTAAAACAAATTATTCTCAGAGTAAATGACACAAAGAGCAGGGTTTTCTTGAACAATGGAATAAAAATACTTAATCATTGATACTTACTTACTGATTTCTTTACTTAAATACTTAATTACTGATACTTACTTACTGATTTCTTTGCTTAAATACTTAATTACTGATACTTACTTACTGATTTCTTTGCTTAAATACTTAATTACTGATACTTACTTACTGATTTCTTTGCTTAAATACTTAATTACTGATACTTACTGATTTCTTTGCTTAAATACTTAATTACTGATTCCTTTGCTTAAATACTTAATGATTGATACTTACTTTCTGACTTCTTTGCTTGCTTATGATAACTTAGTGAATTATATAAAGATAGGAAAATGCTCTTATACGTTCACAGGCGATTTTTAATGGTTTCTTAAAACCATTAAAACTAAAAAGATCAGTTATTCTATTACTGATTTAATGTTGACAAAATTTTCTTCTGTTGAAATCAGGAATAAAATGTAATTAATTTAGATGTAGTTTCACTTTTTTTTAACTGTTTATTCCGCGTAGAGAAAATTGAATACGGGTTCATTTCCAAGCAAGTGAATTAAATCCAATCAGTTTTAGAATTAATATACAATTATTTATAATATACGAAAATTATAAAAGGAATTTCTAAAAATTCAGAATGATACTTTGCAAAACTCAAGAAAAGATTTGAAGTCGAGAGATTTTCACTTTTTTTAAAATCATCAAGCTTTGTTTGACAACATCAGAATAATTTCTGAATCCATTAACATTAGATTTATATCTTCCATTTTATTTTTTATAAAATTAACAAATAAATTAAATCTCCTAAATAAATAAGGCAAAATAATATCAATTACATTTCATAAAAGAATAATGATTGAAAAATTGTTACCTAAGGAAGTCATTAAACCGTATTTACACAATGAAAAAAGGGATTACTGCCTCAAAAAATTATATTTATTTTTATTTTTTAGTTGAAGCTTTTTGTGTCTTGCTTCTATTCTCTATCAAGTTTCTTTAAAAAAATTTGCAAGTTAATTAGAAAAATAAAAACATAATAAAGCACTCATAAATCATTTCACCCTATGAAAAAAAAATTATTTATTAAATAAAAAGCTGCTGACATTTTTGAAACGTGTTTACGAAGTTAAGCTTCGGCAAACCGCATTTATCGGGAAAAAATCAAACTTGAAGAAAGAAATCGTCAATTTGAATAAAGCGACAAATAAATAAATTGCATACTCAGAATTAAATCAGAATGAAAAGAAAGAATTTCATTTATTAAGGAAATAATATATAGATTATTTTTTGTTTAGTGATATGTGTTTAGAGTTGATGATGCTGTGAACTGGTTACGAATTTCCTCCACTTTAATAAATTACTTATCGAAAATAATTCTCCATTTAAATGCTTCGTTTGAAAGCTGTTTCTGGTTTCCGAGTAATAAATTTGTATTTATTATTCGGAATAAATAGAAGGTAAATAAATTGGTATTTATGCGTTTATATTTATAATATTGGTAATAAAAAAAGTAGTATAAGGACTGGAATGAAATGAATTATTAAATCTGGGTTAAAAATTAATTTTCATAGTTTCTTATAGATTAAATTCCATTCAATTTCATGGTTTTGCTTATAAGCTTTAGTCATTTTATATGAATGCTGCAGAATTTTTCAAGCTTTCATAATCCTAAAACCATGAAAGATCATTTAATTTAGATATATTAACATTTAAAAGGTCATTTTTTTCTAGTCGTGTTAAATCAAAATATTTTTAGGATTGAGATTGGCTTAAGAAAAGTGACTCATTTTGCTTATTATATAAAGTTTTTTGATTAATTAATTAATTTTGTTAATTAATAATTAAATAACAAACCAAGACATACCATTTTGTGGGAGATAAGGAGCTGAGGCATCTAAGTTTCAGTCTGATTGAAAAATTTGTCAGAACGTCTGCCAACCTACTTAACTTCACCCAAAAATTGATGAATTTGGTTGGAAGCCTACTCCCCATGGCTCTAGAATGGGTTAATCCCCTACATTGAAGAAATTCAGGAATTATTTTGAACAGACTGTCTGATTTTGAACTGCATTTCGAAGACGTGGGCGTTACCTTCTACAGAATTCCACACCACATCAGAGCCTTCGATTGAATTATTGCATACACGAGTAATCGTCAGTAGGAGTGAGAATCGAACCCAGACCCCTCTGATTCTTTCTCCGAGATTCTGACAGAGACCACAGTAAACTCAAAGCAGCAAAAGAAATAAATTGCATTTTAAAAATTTAAGATATCTTTATTCTTACAAAATGTGAAATAATTGCGTTTACAGTAGCAATAAATTAAAATAAAGTAATAGCCTTGATTAGCAATGCGCCTAATAAATTATTTTGTCTTTCAAAGCAATGCAATTATATATATTTTATAGACTTGCTGAAAAAGTTTTGCAAAAAAAAAAAAAAAATCCCCAAATCAATGTTATTTTTAAAAAGCATAAAAAAGGTAAAATTAAAACTATTTGTAAATTTGTAATTTTCAAAATAATATTAATTTGATTTACTGTTTTAGGTCAACTGATCATCTTAGTGCTCAGCAATCTGCTCTTTATATTTCATACTTCCTTGGAGGCTTTCATATTTTAGTTATTGTCTATCTTACCTTCCTTCAGTATTTTACATATAGATTTCACTGACAATATGAATTTTCTTAAAAGATGTATTTCGTCTGAAAAGAAAAGGGAGAAAAAAAATGGTTATTGTTGCTTCCTGATTGGCATCCTTTTTTTTTAGAATCATGCAACAAAACAAATAAATGAAATGATTTTCGTAATCATATGATCACAAAATTAACATTAAAATATTTAGAAATACCAAAATAAAATTATTTTTTAAAGGGGCCCAGTTGTATTAACGTCCCGTTTTAAAGCAACCCTAGGGTTATATCAGGAAGGACTTCGAAATTTTAAGGCGCTGTCTGAGGACGATGACGGCATTTGGGTCTCCAAGCCTTCCCCTCCACAAGATGAGGGGGCGGGGGTATTTGATCCCGACAGACCAGACCCACTTCCATTGCTGTTCTTTGATCAGTAATCGAACCTGGAACCCTCCGGTTCCTCAACCGATGCTTTATCACAAGTGCAACCATGGTCTGTCTTTAAAAAGTGGAAGTGTTCACTCCAAGACTTTTTTTTTATATAAATATTTTTCTACAAGTAGATATTTTGTGTTAAGTTTCGTCGTATATTGAAGAAGGTTGAATGGGCATTTCGGATCTCATTCCCCGAATTACACTTTTAATATCATTCCTCCAATTATACTTAAAAAATTCTCATTGATTCTTTCATATTTTAACTAAGCCTCAATTCATATTAGTTTACAGTTATGGAGCTTTCAATAACTGAATTGCTTTTGAGTCAAATTTGGTCAAGATAAAAATGGGCTATAATCTCTCTCTAAGCTGCTCATTCGATTCCAGTTATAAAACGCAATAAAATTTCAATATTAATCGTTTGAAATAACCTTCATTTCAAGTCTGATCAATCTGAAAATACTCAGAATTTTCCTAGCAAAAGAAGAAAACAAATTTTTAAAAAAAATAACAACTACAAGCAGAAAAATCATGCGCTTGTATATTTTTTTTCCAGTTTGGAATAAATCGAATGGCCATTCTTTTCGCTGAAACGACAATGTTTTGATATTTTCCTAAAATTCACACTCTGATTACAAATCTAAAAACAATCCTAATATCTATTTCTGTACTTAACTAAGTAAACTACTACTACTTAAAAAGAGGCGCGAGATAGTGTACACAATTTCAAACTACTTTTTCCACAATAGGCTCCAAAATAATACAACGAGGAAACTTATTAATTAAAGATAATTCTCTTTAAAAAATTATAAACGTTATGTAGGTCAATCGAACAGTCATCATTTTCTGATTCCGCTTTTAAAAATGTGAATTTTTTTATATAAAATCCAAATGCTGTAAAGTTTTTAACGTTTTAATTTGAAGCTACGCTGGTTCTTCTTTTTATTATAAGTAATTTTAATGACAAAAAAGGTGACTGATTCAGTTCTATAAAAATGCAAAAAATTATTTTTAAATTAAAGTTATAAATTTTGATATTCTTAATTCCTAAATCAAAAATTCTTTTTTCCACAATTTCGCCTCGCATTTCCAAAGAATATATCATTTAGTGCATTTCTTTTGTACTTAAAATAAAGAAAAAAAATTAAGTATATTTTAGACCCTAACATTAAGATTCTTAGTAAATATTAATTGCTCCAACCCTACCACTTATGTCAACACAAATTGCATTAGCTTTTATTGTGGTCTATTTCGTGCAATAAATTGCTTAAAAGCTTCTTTGGAAATGATATCTTTTTAGCAATGTGGAAATGATATCTAAAGTGTTAAATCTCACTTTAACAAGGATATCATCTTAATGTAAATTAAAGTCATCGTGGTTATGTATAATATATAATATATATAAGTATGTTCCCCATCTTCTTCTAAACAACTGGGCCAGATTCAATCAGTTTGCACATTTTTTACTTACGACACGAGAAAGACTGCTGCTAACCTTTCAAAAAATCATTAGATATTCAATTAATTAAAATTTCCTCCTTTTACTCGCTTTGAATTAATCTGTAACTATTTTGTTTAATTTCTCTGTTTTTTAATAAGTCTTTTGATAATACTTTTTAGGTTTTAAAGCAATGATTTATACTTGTTTAAAATTAAAGTGAATAGATCAAATAAAGATCACATTTCTTATACTTCGGCATTTGTGAACAAAATTTGCAATACTGATGTAGTAAATATTAATAACTCATGAAGAAAAGTAGCTTTCAGTAATTTTTAAAAATCATATGGTTCAATTAATATTCCAATTTTATATTAAAAGTAATCGATAAGGATTTTAGAAGATAAAATGAAGATAAAGGATTTTTGAAGATATATATTATAATATTTTACACAAAAATAGTTTTTATCTTAAAAATATTAAACATAAAAAGATTTTAATAAATATGAAACGCTGGGTATATCATCTAGTAGCAAATAAAAGAGCCCTGATAGATCAGCTTGTTGCGCGATATAATATAATATTATGTTATATTATATTGTTTAATATAATAGAAAATTTGTGTGTAACAGAGGAGGAGGATTTAATTTTTAGCTCTCCAGTTGTTCAATTCTTTTATATTGCTTTTTCTTTAAAAAAAAAGCAAAAAAAAGTGCAAATACGTTCGTAAAAAAATATTTGCTTTCGTAAATACGTTTGCGTTAGTAAAAAAAGTGCAAATACGTTCGTAAAAAAAAATATTTGCGTTCGTAAATACGTTTGCGTTAGTAAAAAAAGTGCAAATACTTTTGAAGCAAAAGGCATTGATGTTTAGACGCAATATTATGATATAATTCAAATTTTTTAATGATGAGAAGTATATTCATTTTACTGTTAAGCTTTCTTGATGCAGAGTAATGTCAACTAATTTCCATTACGGAAAAATTGGAAAATGTACAGCTTGACTATTCAGCGAATGAGAAATTTAACTCTATCAAGACTTATTTTTCAAAATTTACATCAATTTGAATGCATTTAGATATTCCATCAGTTCATAAAAGATTAATAAGGAATCAGCAAGAGTGTTCTCCTCTTGGCATTCTTGATTGCTATCTGAGGCATTTGGTGCTTCATACCATTATGAGGGAAAACAAATATGCTTCCCAATGCCCAGTTGGCTCTTGCACCATTGAAACTCACAATCCAATCCAATCCCAATGCCCAGTCAGAACCACTATTTAATACAGATATTCAGCTTTAGTGATAGGACCACAATATAAATGTTCTTTACCTAACTAAATGACATTTTGAACTATCGTGTTGAACGCACGGATATACTGAGAGGCAGGCGGTTTAACAGTTGAACGGATTTGGCGCAAAATTTGATGCAAATATACAAATTCCATCATATATATCATGTGTTGAATATAATCTTTCTACCTCTTTACATTTTTGAGTCCTCATGGCCTCAAGCTCAAGGATGTGGAAACAGGCAGGTTTATTTTAGACTGATTACGTCCAATATTGAATAGGCATTTACAATTTTAGTGTAAAATCCTTATGACTAATTTCGTCCATCAAGTTTATTCAGTTAATATGCTCAACTGCCGACAGGCCTTATTCAAATAATGTTTTTTCGGACTCTTTGAAGTTCATAGCGTGGAGATTTATCCAATTCTCAAGGTCAATTTTTTGGGTGAATACAATACATTCTTTTTCTATGCTTCGCAAACAAAAAAATTATAAAAACAATGACTCTATGCCAAATTTTCCGGGTGTAAAATTCGTAAATTCGATATTCGCCATTTCATTTATTGTTTCTCAAGGCTTAAATACTTCGTATGCGTTTCAATTAATCTCATTCTTTCATTAGTCGAATGTGACATAAATGTTCTACAAAAAAGCTGTCAGATTTTGGCTGTCGGCAAAACATGTAAGACACAATTTAAAACCATGCTTTTTTCCTTCTTTAATAAATAATCCATTCATCAAAGGCGTGGCGGAGCTGATATCCTTCAATTTGAAGGACAAAACGAATATTTTTTGTGTGCATATCGTGGGATTGTAGAAAGGCTCTAAAACGCACTGTGCTCATTTACTTTTTGATGTTATTCTTGGAAGATAAAAATCACTCATTTCCTGCATTCATTTAGAACTCTGGTTTTCTTAAATAATTGCTTACTTTGAGTTTTTTTCGAGTTTGCTAGTTTACCGCCTGCGCTCATATAAAAAAGGTTGCATTGAAACGATTATCTTGAGATGCAATAAAAATGTAATAAATATCTTGAGAACAAAATTCTAAAACTTCAAAAAGCATTTTTGATAATCAAATAAAGGAATAGCAATTAACAAAAAATAGTTAATTGGAAAAGTAGTAAGTTCAGAAAATTATTTTCTATATGAAAAATCAATGATTGGAAAGGATTCGACAAACTATAAAAATACATTAGACATATCAAAACAAATAAGTTTCGAGTGGGAACGTATTGAGACTAATAGAATTTAAAAAAATTGTGTCGATATTGTTTACAAAATAAGTTTTTTTAAACAATATTTACAGTATGTTAACGAAATTGCTCAAATTTCACGAATGTTCGCTCACTTTGCTACAAACGGGAAATACGCAGCTTCGCACAGCATGAGAGTAAAACGAGGAATGATTTTATGGAGAGGCACGTGTTTGTTTGTAAATTATTTTTATATAATTAAATGCAATGCTGTTAGCTCATTTCCATCAGTTGCAACATTCGCAAACATATTTCAGCATTACTTTATCTTCTGAATCGTACTTTAACTGTGAATTTGTCTAGGAGAATAATAACAAGTATTATCGAAATCACTTATGATAAAAAAAAAATTTTTTTAAGCACAAGGAATCCTCAACTGTGGGGCATGTGTCAATTTTTGCTAAGTCGTGACAAGATCTTGAATGCATATGTGTCTACACAATTTCCAAAAATGTGATGTGGATTTAAATTCTCCATCGAAACATATATTTGAAACATTTTTTAATTATATTTAATTAGAAGATGTACTCCTCTATACAGGCTGTTATCTTTTTAGCAATATCTGAGATATAATTGTCACAAATTGACTAATGAAAACTATAGCCGAAAATCTCATTCACATTGTCACATAATTGCAAGGGAACATAATATTCTAGCATTTTCGCTATTCTTTGAATATTCGTGAAAATTAGTTCACAAGCACTTATAGCAAAACTAATCATTAAATGGATTAAAACAAATAATGAATCACTAACAGAAAAAAATACAAAATTTTTAAAAATGTTGAAAGAAAATATTAGCAATAAATAACCTTCAGTCTGGCCCATGAAGAGAGTAAATAACGATTTAGCAAAACGAACGAACGAACGAGGTCTATAACGAAAAATTATAGACCTCAGCTCATTTATCTATGCCACATATTCATGCTTAAATTTGTTCGAGCATCGATAAATCAATCATTTTAAACATAAGAAAAGCTGTCTCCATTATCAGATGCCGAAACAGAGATTGGTATTTCGCATCCGATAATGACGCAACCCAAAAGGGCGGGGAAATTTCGCTCATCTTTACAGACAGCGGTAGACGATTATATGTAATGAAAATAAATGTTTGCACAAAAGTTCGTTTTTGTCCTATAACAATCTTTCGAAAGAACGTGTACTATTCATCTCTGTAAAAATTCAATGGGATCGATATAAATGAAGTGGATCGCCTTGTTTACAATGTTTGAGATTCTCTGTTCTAGTGTACAAACGACATATCTTCCTATAGGTTACACTTCAAAACTGATTTGTTTTGACACGATTGATCTAAGCTTAAAATTGATCGAGATACTTTCAAATCACCTTGTATATTCAATAAATAAAATAAATTTTGTATGCAAAATAATTTGGTTAAAATAAATAACTTAATTATTATTAACCTACTTAACCTTGTTTTCAAAGAAATGTCATATGAGAACATAAGAAAGTATTTTTGAAGATGCCCTATCAAATGCTTCAAAGGAAGTCTTCAATAATTTTTAAATTTTGTTTCCGAAATTCTATAACCTTTAAAAAATAAATCTGAAATAACATCAATAACAAAATATTGATAAATGGAAAGAAATTTTGGAATGTCTTGATTGAACTCTTACTTCTCCTTACTAATAACGGGCAGATATTTAATGGAAAGTTAGACGATATCAATGGCATCAAAAGGGAAAATTTTATTCACTCACTTCTATTAAGAATGTAAGTGTTTTACATCTTTTTGAATTCATAGAAGGGTGAAAAATTATATATTTCAAGATAAATTAATAAATTTCTGGAAAATTAAACGTTTATTTACGTGTTAGATGGAAAAGCTCCTCTGTGCTTCATAATCATAATCATTTTAACAAAATTTGATTTTTTTCTGTACAAAAAAAGGGGAGAAAATGGGTAAGGGAGTGAAATTTTATTTTAATTATAATATTATTAAGACAAAAGTTTCACTTATTGTAGAAGACGCCAAATAATAATAAATAAGCAATTCCAGAATAAATTTGAATAGACGAACCTTCTTCAGTCTAAAAACTCATACTTTCATTTTTGGAATTCTTTAATCTAGAAATTTGTAATACGTTTCTGAAATATTAAAAAACTTAAAGTACTGTAGGCAAACCTAAGTTTTTCTTTTTCCCGAATACACAATAAGTATTTCACACATCATTGTGGCTTTCACTACTTACATGGTTTAGAATATTTATCTTGCAATTCAATCACAGTTAACAATATTGAAACATTGGATTCATACTTGGAATTAAAAGAGTAGCAATTAATTCCCCTACTGACACTTAGGTCAATACAAATTAAATATTCTTTTTTTTTTCATTTTATTACTTTTTTACTTTTAGTCGTAACAAGAGGTTACTGATGAACAGGTTACATAGGGCAAGGACACACAATATTACCTTTCAAAGTTCGAGGCTAAGAACTCATTGAGAACCGATGTCAAATTAGTTACTGAATCGTTGACAATTCTAAAGATAAAATTAAAGGGAGGGAATCCAGGTCACAAAAATAGCTCGATTTAAATACCTCTATCAGTTTGACCTTCGATATCTCGTTCAAATAGACTTTTTAAAGCGCTTCAAGAAACGCAAAAGTATTCGTTTTAAATTAAACTAAGGGCGAAATACATTTATATTTTATCACTGTAAATATCTGACTTACATATCCGGAGGTAATCTCTTGACCCAAATGCCCGAATCGACCAAAATCTCTGTCTGCTGTTATCTTTTTAATGCCCCTTTTTTGCAAGAGGAAGAAAAGGCAGTAATATACTATGTGTACTCCAGAAAAGAGTTGTAACTGTTATTATTTCGCCTATCCGTTGTCCCGCTGTTATTGAAGCAAAATTAAAAACGATTTTGTGGTCACACCCTTCTATAATGCACGTGAGAAATGCTTCCTTTCGTTCGTAAACTAACGTTACTTCCTATTATCTGCAATAGCATTATCGGATTTAATTGTTTTGCAATGAGTATGATTAGCACTTAATGTATTAAGCGTAAACGTACAATAAAAAAATGCCCAACCTTCATTTCTGCTTTTTCTAGCCATGTTCCGTCGATTTAATTGATGCTTCAAAGATCCCAATTCTTTCAATTGCTTTTTAATTAAAAAAAATCTTTCTAACTCTCTCTTTAATTTTCTACATCAAGCAAAGAGAACATTTTTTTCTTTTCGTAAATTGCAACCTAATTAGTTCCTATTTTTCACTTCCTGTAAATTTCTACGTCGCAATAGGAATAAGAATTATTGAGCCAGAAAATTATTTCTTTTACAAGTGTGATTTTGTCATCACTGGATCCACACATATGATTTCGAAGTAAGTATTTAATTGGCAAAATGCAAATACAGGAAATAAATTATTACCAGGAAATAGTAAACAAACGTTATAGAATTTGAAAAAATTAAAATAATTTGGCTGTAGTTTTTACAAGCCTTTATTTAAATTAGAAGATCCTTTATTGAAATTGGTTCAATTTTTTATGCAACTGGATTTAAGTATTTAATTGGCAAAATGCAAATACGAGAAATAAGTTAATAGCCGAAATAGTAAAGTAGCATTATAAGATTTGGAAATATTAAAATAATTTGCCTTTAGCTTTTAAAAGCTGTTATTTAAATTACATGATCCTTTATTGAAATTGATTGTATTTTTTATGCGACTGGATTTAATTTAAAATTGATTACATATATGTCTGCCTTTTAAAACAAACTCCTAAAAAATTTTAAAATTATGACTATATTATATTAGTGTTATAGGAAGCATAACGTTATATCATTATTGTCTAATTATATTTATTTTGCAGACACTTAGATTGCATTGATCATTTCACTGTTATTAACTCATGGAAATGTCATTATGAGTGAAATAATAATAGCAATAATGAAATACTATCACTATACTATTACTTCCATTATTAGCTTCAAATGAAGTCAATTAATGTAAACACAATTTCGCTTTGAATTTTATTCATAAATTCCAATAGAAAATAGCTTGTTTTGCATTTCCAAGTCTAAAGCTTAATTATAGTACTTGTATTTTAATCATCAATGCATATATCAGCTGAGATGATCAAACCGTTTTTCCTCCTCGTGCGCTAGCTCTACTGCTGGCTTTTTTTTTTTTTTTGTCATGCTCTAGCTCTATTTCTGGCTTTAAAGACAACCTTCTTAACCTGCATGATTTTATCTTTGTCAGTCTAAGGCAGATCTAATACAAAATTCAGACTCACCAATTTTGTCTTCCTCTGCTCGTAAGAAAAGATTTTCAAATAATTCTTTCGAATTATTCAGTTCAACATATTTATTAAAATATTCCTTTATTGTTGTCAAAGCCGATATTGTGATTTCTACTTTTCTGATACTTTATATGACTTCTGACGTAGGCTTTGCACGCATAAAAGATTCATATTATAATCCATACATACTCTTAAAATATAGACTTTCTTTAACCGAGTTGAAAGTTTTTTGACATATTTGAAAGATAATAACCTCTTTTTCGATTGAATGTAAGATTCTTCAACATTATTTAAATTTAACGTCATACAAATATAATAAAAATAAATGAATTTTCAATTTCGCATGAAGCAGTTTCTGAATAGAAAAACTTCATAGCATGGAAAGGAATCCATTTACAAAAGCGCCATTTTCTGTTGAATGGAGTGGAATTTAAGGAAACAAAGGCATCTTTTTTCCACTTAGAATTGAATTAAGAAAGTATTTTGAATAAGGCCATTTTCAAATTTTCTTTTTATCAAAGATTGTGAAAAAGGCATTCTAAAAAATGTGAAAAGGTACCTTTATTATATAAGATCTCACTCAATATGCAAAGAAATTTTCGAAAACAAAAAACAGATAAAAATAATTCAAACAAAAAAAAAACAAGGGAAAAGAAATGCATTCTGTGCTCAAATATCGAGTAAACGACTAAATCTGTTAGTGTATCTGAAAAGCTCGTTTTTTGCTCGAATTCGAGGAGAAAAATAAAAGATAACAAATGAAATCCAAGTTAAAGTGGCCTGGAGAAATCTCAGTATTATATTAAGTGAATATTGAAACTTTTCAATATTGTCATAGTATTTTATGGCCATGTTAATTGAATTTCTTTGATTCTTGTTTTTATTTTATGATAATTTTATACAATATTCATATCATTTAGTTGTATTTCAAAAAAGAAAATTAGAGCTCTAACTAAAAAACATTATTGATTTTCCTAATTGAAGTTGTTAATGATTTATTTACCATATATTAATGCTCCGCTTTTTTATGTTCATTATTAAAGTTTATATAATTAAAAACTTTGGTGCACATATTATGAAATATCACGCAGGGAACTTTTAATATTCAAATAAAATTCTAATAAAACTTAAGTAAACATTATTTGGATTTCCATGGCTCAAAATTATTATTATGTTATTTTTGAAGTGAAATTATCGCTTCAGTTGCAACGAATCCACTCAAATTATCACAATAAGAAAATCCAAAGATTATTTTATCTCTTTCATTAAATCAAATATAAGTTGATTATAGACTGATTCTTAAACGAAATAACGGGCGTATAAATATGACTCCTTCTTTTTTTAAGCTAAAAAGGCATTTGTTTACAATAAAAAATAAATATTCTGATTATTTATCTGCAAAAATCGCAACATATGTTTATCTTTCGGGTAAGAAACAATTCCGATAAGGAACAAATATGTTCGTTTAGAATCAATCTAGTCATCAAGCCAATTTTTAACATCTGCGAGAGAATTAATCCTCTCTTCTTAATGGGGACTCATCACTGAGCGAAACAAATAGTAGTCTGATGGAACAACATCCAGAGAAATGATTTGAAAGTTTCCTTCCTTTATCTATTAACATATGGGTAGCATTATCGTGTTGGATAATAACTTCGTTCTGTCTTACGCCAAATTTTGAACGTTTCTCCTTCAATGCTTTCTTCAAATTGACCATCTGTTTCTTCCTCACCATTGATGGTTTCATTCACAAATGCTTCCAAATTTGCATCTTAAGTTTTTTTATTTTTAAGGGGGGGGGAGCATACTCTTTGTCAGGTGTATTTATAATTCCCCAAAACTCCTCTTTCGCAAGTTGTATTCGATGGGTCATGTTCCCCATAAATGCCCAACATCAACTAATAAGTTTCAGATTAATTTTCTTTGCAGTGAAATAATTTAACATAACTTCCGGCAAATACTAGTTGTTTGGCTCAAAAATCAACATGTTCACTACACTAGAAAAATGTAATAATAGCCAGAAGTCGCACAGTAGTTTTTAAAAGTTGTTGTAAAACTTTTCAAATATAACTTTGCGGATTTATTTGCAAGCAATCGATTAAAACTGGAGCAAAGTCATATTTATATACCAAATACAAGAAGAAAAAATTTCTTTAAATGATACAAAAAAATGTGTTGTCAACAAAGGTTAATCGATTTGGTTCCTTTTTTTTAAAGTTAAACTAAATACAAAATATTGGATTTATACAATGATGATGATTACCCCTACTGAAAACGATTATTTGATGTAACAGGTAATTTCTCAGCGCTTTAAGAAAAATATCTTTTGTTTAAGATTTGAAACACTTACAAATAATGGTACACAATTTTTTTTCCTAATTTGGCATTTCTTTCATTCAAAGTTAAATAATACTGATTATTTTGAACTTGAGTTTTGTCCTAAGTAAGAAACCAAAGATGAAAGTTTCTCTAATCTCTGTTTTAGTTTTGTCACCTCAATTTAACTGTAATAGACTATTGTTTAGTTTGCAAATTCCGGGTTATATCCTTTACCAATGATAAAATCATTTGAATAGCTTCCCTGCAAACGAATTTATTTATAACACTCTTGTGTTAGATGTCATCTCCATATAATTTTATTGTATTACATACAAAATGTATGTTTTTTAAACGGCGACAAAATTGAAGAAATGCAGTTTAATATCATTGCCTTATTAAATTAAATTATATTAAAAAATTATACTAAAAAACTTTATTCTCTGAAGGATAATATAATTTTGATTACTTAGGACCAGAAAATGTAATTAGTTTTTCTATTTAAGTTTTTTTTTATCATACAAATATTTTCAATTCATATTAACTAATTATAATGCTGAAACTTTGAAATAATGTTTAATACAAGAACAAATGTTGTCAAAAATCAATTAATTTTTATTAATAAAATAGTTTCACATCCTTCCTAGATAAAATAATCTTATACTCTATGAATGAAATAATTTACAGTCATTTCAGATTATTTTTATTTTCTAACAAATATGTTAAGGAAATATTTGAGAAAAAAGATAGTTTGCAAAAATTTTCTTCGAACTTCATATTAGTTATAAATAGTATAAACAACCAAACTGGATTACGTCAATCAAACAGTGATAATGTTTTTCAAACTTTTATTTTTCTAATCGCATTGCGATGAGACAATTTAATAAATCGGTTCTCTAGAGTCTGAACCCAAACACCTACTGTTCCAGTTTTTGTTCAAGGCAAACAGCTAGCTTTGTGTGTATTAGTTCAACGAAGCAAGTGGAGACTGGAACCGTTTCCGCCTTTAGTTAGGACGTATTTTAATCGGAACGGCTTGATAGAATCAACAAACCAAAGGTCGAGGGGGTCGTTTACCTGCCTAACTCCACACATGGATATGTTTTGAATTGACCGATATATTCGACAATGCTTTCTAAACGTTCATTAAGCCGGAAGCATTGTTAAGATTCGAATTAATTCATTAATAAATCTTTAAATGAGCGCAATAGGTTAGTTACAGCACGGCAATATCAACGAATAAAAGTAGGAACCAACAACAGTTTGGTTACAATATTACTACTTAAGTTGGAGCGTAGTATTTACAAATGGCTTGAAATCATAATATGTATTTCGCTTTTTCTAGAAGCGAGGATTTAACTTTCAGAATCTAAATGGAAACTATGCAATGTAATTATTAAATCATAAAATGCAAAAGTCTAAGTTTTAATTGCAGTTTCGAATAACTAGGCCACATTCAAAACATGTTTTTTATGAATACATGGTGGCGTAATTTTATAACTGTTAAAGTAAAAACAAAACGGGCTTCTTGTGTTTGACGAATATGCTTTTTTATTAGAAAAGGTTATCTTTCTCAATCGATGGAATAATGCTCCAGTTTATTAAAATTCCTTTATAGAAGCAGAAGCAAAATAACTTAATGATTTTCTTTAGACGTGTTTTACTTCCCTCCAACGTGGCGTTTCGATATGATCAAATTTGCTGCGCCAACCTGCAAAACTACTAAAAGCGTCATTTCTTAAAACTTGATTCTTAAATATATTGAGTTATTTTTTAACAAAAAAAAACCTTAAAGAGAAATTTAAAAGTGTTAATAAAACTTTAAAAAGTTTATTAGTGATTTTTAAATTCTGATTATGAATTTTAAGTTTCAGTTAAAATGTGTTAAAAAATCAATGTCACAATATATCTAAAAATGTTTATTCTCTTCAAAAATATAAAAATAGGTATGTTTCAGCATGTTAAAAGAAATGATTCCAGCACTTTAATTTCATTTTTTCCATTCTTGTTTTCGTCCTTTATATATTTTTAATTTATTGCATCTTTATCATATATTATCTAAACATTATTCTAGTAAATTCTAACTATCATTAAAAATGTCATTTTTTATGAATTGCAATAGAATGATTGCATTTTCATATCATTCAACTACATGCATTAATATTTATTACCCTCACCGGAAAATAATTAAACAGCAGAGCTCTAATTGTTCGAACTTCAGTTATCCGGATTGCCAGTTGCCTTGCTCGCTTTGAAAGGGGGGAGGGGCGAAGGAATCCGCAAACAAAATCTCCATACTGATTGATCAGTTCAAGCAATAATTTTTTTAATACAGCGCAAATATAAAAATGTAAGCAAAATTGATTTTATGGTCATTCAATTAATTAACTGGCAAATTTTATTTTTTTACTTCTTGTGTACGAAGTATTCAAAGTGAAAATACTCTAATCGTCAAAAAATTCGAAGCCGATATTTTGGCGAATTTGCTCGTTTCAGACCTCCCAGAGTTCTTAAAACGTATTTTGTGAATTATATCTGTCTGTCCATTTGTCTGTGAACACAATAATTCGAAAACGCTTTGAGAGGCGGATGAAATTTCGTATATGAACTTTATGTTAGCGATTGATTGTCAAAAGAAATCGCCAAAGTTCGCCCACTAGATTCAGTAAAAACGCTAGTTCCATGCCAAAGATCGATATTTCGTAGATACTGTTGGCCAAACCGGTACTCGTTATATACAACGTATCTGTATATACAACGAATCACATAATTGTGGGATTCTGAAAATAAAAGTCGAAGTACTCGTGGCTTTCACGGCCTTTGTCAAGGTCCACAATTTTATGATGGAAGAAACGGATAAAATTTTAATAGAGAGTATGGGGAAACTTTTGTGCAGATCATTCCCATAAGTTTAATAATCTGCCTGTGTTCAAATATCCGAATAATCGATTGTCCGAAGTTGTTTTACTTCGAATTAATTCGGATAACTCGAGATCTGTTATATTTAAAATCACCTATTAGAGATTGGTTTGGTTTGGTTTAGTTATATTAACATCCCTTTTGAAGCCACACTTGGGCTATTTTGGGTCGGACCTCATAATTTTGAACCGCTGTCAGATGACGAGGATGACACCTGAGCTGGCACCCCCCACTCTACACCAGCGGGAGGACGCTTGGTCAGGACGGATTTAACGTGCAACAGACCCCCCTTACACGACGGTTCTTCGGTGGAATCGGGTCTCGAACCTGAAACCCTCCGGTTCCGAAGCCGAGACCGTACCACCAGGCCACCGCGGCTCTCGCCTATTAGAGAGTATTCATGGAAGTTTTGGGTAGACCACCCCCACTGATTTCTTTAAGATTCGACCTGTGTTCAGGTACCTGATTGTCAAAATTAGGTGTAATTTGAGCTCTGCTATATTTAAAATCACCTTTAAAATTCAACACCATTTTATTCTAAAAGCCTAAATATGCTTAAAATTGGATTAAATAATCAAAAATTTCATTCAAATTTATAGGTTTCGATTCTCGGAAAACTATGATGGATCATGTATTAAAAGCTTTAAGTTTATCTAACATAATACATAATTAGTGATAGAAAACCCATTTGATCAGACTACAGAAATGTTTGCCGGTTTACGATAAATTAAGTTATCTGAAAAAAGAAGCTTAGAAAGCTTGCCAGAAATTTATTTACTACCAATTACGCAATTAAAATTTTATAATGATTTTCAGTAAAGCTAATCAAGTTTAAATAGTTTTTATTCAATCCAAGAAAAAAGTTAACATTTCGCGATATAATTAGTTTTTTTTCTGTAGAAAACATTCAAATTAAAAAATTAAAATAAAAAAAGATTAAAATTCAAAATGCATTTTAAAAAATTAAAATAAAAAAACTAAAATTCAAATTGCATTTCAAAAAAAGATTAATTAAATTCCAAAAAATTGAAAAACAAGAGTAAAATTTTATTTTTTAACTTATTTTTTTCTTTTTTTAGTCACTAATTTTATGGATTTAGCTATTTAGCTTTCAAAAGGAGATCTTGAATGTTTTAAATTAATGTTTAATTTTTTCTTTAATATTACAGTTTTATAAAAGTAGTTAAGTCATTAAATAAGTATTAAATTATTCTCTTTAATTTTTTCGTGAACATTTTTCCTTCCAACATTTCATCTAAAACAAAATTATGGAAAATAGATAATCCGCATAAAATATAATAACTGCTGAACGGAAGCTGGTAGTCCTATAATTGCACAAAGTAACCATTGCGTCGCAAAATCGGATTTAGATGCTATAATTATCTTTTGTAATATGCTCGACATGTTGACTACGAATCAATAATTCGATAACCTTCGAGGTTGTTGAACCCTCTTTATCATTAGACCCCATGCGAGGAAAGCCTTTTACCAGAATCAAATCTCGAAAAGCATCGATTTGAACATTTATTGCAAAATGTCGTGTACTCTGTCATGAAAGGTTATATTGTCACAGCAACGGGTTTAATCGATAAAAACAACATCAAGTAGTATTTCTCTGTTTAGTTCGTTACATAGATAAAATAAATTCAGTAAGAGCACATTTATGTGCAATCATCTTCAAAAAAAATAATATGAAAACACAAAATGTGGCAAACTTTGCATTTTAATATAAACTGCCATTAATTAGGATGCTACAAAAAATGTATAACTTTGTGAACGTTAAGGAGCTTTAAACTCTTTTCTATCCAATATCATACCAAAAGTGCAGTTTTTATATTTTTACATTCCTTTTCATATCTTTGTTAAAACAATTCTATAAAACAAATCAGGAAGAAAAAAAACCCTTCAATTTTGTAAAATGGTGAAATCTGGAAAAGAGCGTGTTTCTGCTTCTAAAAAAGGACAAAATATTGATGAAAGCGAAATATTTCAGAAATATGTTTGTTTTTTTCCTTGATACAAACTATCAATATTTTAGATGTTGAAAATTATTAAGTTCGTTTAATTCATTCTCTACGTAGAATCTTTTGTGAATCGTAAGATGTCCGCAAACAATTTCAGATGAATATATTCCTAAAAAGTCATCCATTAATTACTATATTTTGTTTAAAAAGACATTTCTATCTTTTTTATTTACGTTCACTTAAATAGATCTGTCTACTTATTTGACTACACATATATTTTTTTTGTTGTTGTTGTGACTTATGGCACTTTATAAGACCGCTGACAGTTATCTGTCAGGGATTTAAGATGAAGGAGCTCTGTTGTTTTTTCAGTACCGCCAACTAGGGCCAAGATTATACGACTTAGCTACTTCATGCGTCACATCCGTTTGCACAACACCTTTTTACGGGGGGGGGAGGCACTTTCACACACCTCACAGATAAAAGGAACACAGAAGAAAAACAACCATGTCCGAACCAGGACTCGAACCAGGGACGCCCAGATCACGAGAAAGAACATATATTTCTAGATGCATTTAAATATTATATAAAAATTATTTGAAACAAATGCACTCTTTACTTTTCGAAATTAATACATTCTTTGAAAATGCTGTAAAAGAAAAGTTAGTAAAGTTCTCCTCATATAAATTTCAATATTTCTAATAAAAATGAATTAGTAATTGAAGAGTTAATCAAAAGTTATTAAATATTTTTTATAAATAAAATTCATTGAAAATTACATCAAACAAAATCAATAAATATTAAAATAATTTGAATGTTTAAAATATGTAAAGAAATTTCTAAGAAATCTGGCGTTTTTGTAAGGCTATTTATACATGTACATTTCTTTCATTATTTTAGATTCTTTTATTCACATATATAGGGAGGTTATAATTAAACTTCTCCTATAAACAGCATCCTACAACGCAAATGGTTTGCCGTTCTTTGAAGACGCAGGATAATTCTCATATGCTTTTTAAAGGTTTAAAAAATAATTTTAAAAAAACGCTAATTCTAAAATCCCAACTTTATTTTTATCATCATATGTTTTCATATATTACATACTCTTAATTCTATATCGTCGATAAAATGCAAAAAAAGCACCTAAAATCATTGAAACACGTGTCAATGTATATTCAGCAATCACAAATTAAGCAAATCCTTCCTTCAGACCGCAAACGACAACCCCATGGGGATAAAAACTGACGACGCATTTCAATTATAGCTCAGTAGGTGTCCCCCTCCTGTTATCTCTCTAAAGGAAAAGAAAATTCCATTCTGTTTTCGCTCTTGAAAAACGTCTTAGGACCCCTATAAACAGCATTCTACAACGCAATCGGGTGAACGGATTGCAACGAAATTTGTTATATAGTCTATACATGATGCGCTCGCGGAATTTAGAAAATATATATATATATTAGTTCCAAAATGTCTACCAGAGGGCGCTTTTTACGGAAAAACTTTAAATTTAACACAATAAGCTACCAAAATGGAATACAGAAAACAATATTAACAATTCAGAACAAGAATTATGAGTAATAAAATGAGAAATCGGGAAACGCTGGAAACTCCATGATGCTTCACGTGCGAAGCATCATAACTGATCAGTTGCGACCTGCTGTTGAGCACACTGTCCATCAGTTTGAAATTTTATAGGTGAATGAGTGAGGTCACTGGCAGCACCTTTCTCTACATCGTTCTGGACACGATTAACAACTGCTGCTCTTGTGCAATTTCGTCCTAATCTGTTCATGTTTCTAAAAACTGAACTGTTTTTTTTTTCTCAAACAGTGCACTGTTATTTTTTCCTTGCCTTTATTTAATGTGGTTCGATGACAAGATAATCAGAAATTAGTCAATAAATGTTAATATTCTTTCTGTATTCCGTTTTGGTAGTTTATTGTGTTAAATTTAATGTTTTTCCAGAAAAGGCACCCTCTAGTGGACATTTTGGGACTTTTTTTTTCCCGAAATTTCGTGAGCGCAACTTGTGCATAGTCTATATACCAAATTTCGTTTCAATTCATTCACCCGATTGCTATGTAGGATGCTGTTTATAGGGGAAGTTTAATTATAACCACCCTGTACATTACAAATATAATTCAAATGTAACTCATCAAGATTTTGTCGAGCTAGCAAAAATATGAATTATCAAATGTTTTTTATTAATCGATATATTTTGCGCTTATTTATAAAGTTTTGTTCACATGTGATGAATTTTTAATATAAAAAAATTATTTCAAATATATGTATGTATTTAAGAAGCAAATGAATTTATCAATTTGTTGATGAATAATACGTTCGTATAATGCACTATAAATTATGCTTCAATTCTCATTAAAATTTTTATTAACCTCAGCATTTAGGTATAGGTAATTAATTTCTTCTTTTCTAAATATTTTCAAGCATTATATCTCAACAAAAGAAGTAAATATTTGTACTATTTTAGCTTCTCATATTCATAAAATTCTTGTAATATCTGAAGCTCAATGATAAATTACTTCTGCTTTGCAAATATTTGTGTTTGCTCCTGAAACAGAAATTTAACCAAGATGCAGATATAGTTTTTTACTTATTTGTATTTTTTCTTCAAAATGTTAAATTTTATTTCTCACAATTCATGTTATATATTTTTATTCTTGAAAATTTGCCTTTTTTCCTCAAAAATATTATATTTATTTCTCATAAATCATGTTATATTTTTTATTCTTGAGAATTTGTCTTTTTTTCTCAAAATATTACATTTATTTCTCATAATACATGTTATTTTTTTTATTCTTGAAAATTTGTCTTTTCTCCTCAAAATATTACATTTATATCTCACAATTCATGTTATATTTTTTTATTCTTGAAAATTTGTCTTTTTTCCTCAAAATATTACATTTATATCTCACAATTCATGTTATATTTTTTTATTCTTGAAAATTAGTCTTTTTTCCTCAAAATATTACATTTATTTCTCATAATTCATGTTATATTTTTTATTCTTGAAAAACTGGCCGATTTAAATTTCAAGGTGATGCAGATAATTTCGAGATAAATTTGTTATCTTTGATGGCAAATTACTCCAAATTCTGCAAATAAGTGCTTAGGATTCAAATGGAGTTCATATTCCAAATTTTGAGAATGTTTTCATATATCACACTTAAAAAAAATCCTAGCAAGAAAATTTATTTTCTTCTGATGAGTAAAGAAACATTTTTAGCTAAAAGGTCTTTAACCATTGTAAATTTATTACACTGATAAAAGAAACTCTTAGAGAAAGACAAAAATAATTTAAAGACAAAAAAATGATCTAAAGAAGAATATTATATATCGGAATAGGAATTTAAAATATCCATGGTTTTTTAGCAGAATAAAGAGTTTTAAAAAACCGTAAAGAACATTTTAAAAAGAAACCTCGTCCACTGATTGACTGGACTATCGTAGATTTTATTATGGGAGATTTGAAATAGGCTCCCTTAAGAGTTTCTGATACGCCGATCCCCCTCCCCCAAGTAAGACACATCTCATCATCGTCGGGATAAGAAGAAAAAAAATCAAATATATCATCACTCTTATATCAAAATGTAACATGTCAAAATATTTTATTGATGCAAAATACTCACACAGCAGGCTCAACTTCTGTTGTTAAATTGTCTATGTTGTCACAAAATATCGTATGTCGTTATCGAATCCTCCTGCTACAAAATTTCGCGTGCTTTTCTGTGTATGACATGCAACATTTTGATTTAGCAAACAGTTTAACAATTTAAGACCTTGAAATTCCAGATGTGGTAAAATTCCTTTCTAAAATTTTGTTAATGTTATATATAACATCAGCTTACATTTCTTAGATTATTTTCTGACATCAAAAACATAAATTACATCACTGTTCCTCTGATATTTTTGTTTCTTTCCTGTTTTGCGCTTTTCTTTCTTTCTGCCTTTCTCTGTCTTTATTGATTTCACTTTTTTCCTAAAATGTACTCATAAGTATTAAAATTAACATGGAAATAACTGCAAAATTGGGTTTAAAACTCCACTGATAACATTAATAAAAATATTGATAAATTTACATTTTTAATTACAATAAGGGAAGATGAACGCAACTGCTAAATTAAGTTCATATTTATAACTCCACAATAAAACCAGGAAATAAAATTTTATTAAACAATTTAAACTTCCGTTTGCAAAAGCTCATCAACTTTATGCTTTCTCGAATTCGAAGTACAAGAAAAACATGACAATCATCAAAAAATTTAGCTTCCAAATTTTAAAAAACTCTTCACGTTTTTAGATTCTTGCTTGGTCCAAAAAATTACTTTATAGATAATATCTATTTTTCTGTCTTTAAACGCGATAACTGAAAATAGTTTAATTTAGTATTATTTACATCCTTTTTTAATTGACACAACGGCTATTTTAAGCTGAATCTAGAAATTTTGACCATGGTCAGATGACGAGGGCAACACCTTAATCGGCACTTCTCCAAATTTCCGCGCTATACCAGTGAAAGAATTCTTGGCTCCGATGGATTTAACTTAAGCCAGTTGAAAAAAGAAAAGAAAAAGAATTAAATTTGACGTATGGTTTCTTCACCAAAATTGATCCATATAAAATTTTGGATGAAATGAAATAAAAGAGAAGTTCTGTTCCAAAATATATATTAGATTCTCTTCACTCTACAACGAAGCTAAGTACAACACTTTTACGAAAATACAGAAGAAAGTCTTGAGAAGAACAGTCCTGTTGGTTTTGCTTTATTCATCTTTTGCACATTATTTCCAACATTAATAAGATTTAGTAATATATATATATATATATACTTTGAAAAAGTCAAATTTGAAGCTGAGACTTATTCCTGTCATGCTCTAAATTTCCCACTTGCATTCATAGTAACTAGCATGAAAATTCATTTAGTGTTTCAATAAAACAGAAGCGCAAACGCTACTTCAAAAAATCGAATATTTACATAACAAAACGCTTCATATGATTGATATGATCTAACATTCTTGTTGCATTATCTCCTAGTATATTAATAATCATGAATACCAGCAGCGAACAATTAATTATTTTTCATCTAGCTTTAACCCTATTAAATCAATGTTTGCCATCAAATCAAGGTAAAAAATAAGCTAAACAGGCAAGATTTATTGAGAACACTGTAATTAACTTACTTGCCTGCAGTAATTGCATACAATAGATACTTTATAGATCAACGGCTTTGTTTTCGATCGTTTTGTTTTCAATTGTTTATGTTTATTCCATATCATTACATTTAGACTTTTACTTTTCAATATTTAATACTTCTTTTGTAAATGGATAAAGAATAATGTCAATAAACGATGTTTAAAACAGATAACTGGAGCTTTACCATGACACAAAAGGTTAAGGTTGTCTAGCTGGCTTATTCTTCTTGGCTGATTAGGGGACAAGAATATTGATTAGGAAACTAGCTAGTTTTAATTCAAACTATTTTTGCAAGGCTAACCACCATGATCCAGATAAAAGGCTCATCAAGAAGACAGGCTTAGTCGAGGAAATACGAGATTCAACTTTACTTTTCCTGTCTCTTTTCGGCTTCAGGCAACGTGCATGTACCTTTATTTAATATATTTTGGAAAGACCAAATTAATACTTACTCTTCAAAGAGTAAAAATTCACTCAGATTTATATTGTAAATTGCTCATGATATTACATAATGCTTTGAAAATGTTAAAAATTTATATTCAAATTCATGTCATTTATTCAATTTGAAGAAAGCATATAATTAAATGCATTTGTAATATGATTGTATATTAATAACAAACAAAATCCGAAATTTTGATCATTTTAAAAAGAAATTTTCAACATTTTCGTTATTTTCAATAATAATAACATATTTTGATGGTAAAAAGATTTTAGGATTTATTTTTAAGATGATAGTATATCAGCTTACTGCATCTTGATCAAACCCAGATGCAGCAATATTTTCAAAATTTAAGTTTCTGGAAGAATGATGATACATTGCTCTCCAGTTAGTTTGACGATTTCATCACTTTATTTAACTTTGATTCAATACTGCGATGTAATGATCCGGGGCAGAGTTTCCTAAACATTAGTCTGTTTCTGACAATTTTGTTGCTTAATACTTTAATGGCCGCTCACCCAACAAGTGTCTCATGTCACCATTGTGTTTTATGTATATGTTCGCACATGATGAATATTTTTGTAAATTTACATATAGATAATTCTTCAAAAATATTACCGTTAATTGGCGATGTGTGAATGAGTAGACATACAACCATTAAAGTACTAATAAATATTTCCTCGTTCCTGAGTATTGTTTGGAATGTGGCCACCTGTTGCTCTAACAAACTAACTCGTCAACTTCTTTTCCAGTGTTAAAATGTGGAAGAAAATAAATAAGTACATGCAGCGTTCATTAAAGAATGAATGAATTTGATTTTCACAGTAGCATTAATTAAAGAATGAATGAATTTGATTTGATACAGTAGTTTGATAAATTCTGAAGTATTGTTTTAATTCTAGACAATTTTCTCCTTAATTGGCGATGTTTGACTGCTTAAACAAACAACCATTAAAACATTAATGAATATTTACTCATTACTGAGTAATGTTTGGAGTGTGCCCGGCTCTCGCTCCAACAAACTAACTCGTCAACTTCTTTTCCAAGTGTTAAAATGTGCAGGAAAATAAAATAAGTATATTCACCATTAATTAAAGAAAGAATTAATGGATTTGATTTGATATTGTAGTTTGATAAACTCTGAAGCAATGTTTTAATTCTAGACAACTTCCTAGCTTATATTTGCTTACTACTTTTATAATTATATAGTAGAAATTAGCGCTGTCAGTGTTTATCATTCTATGTTGAACTATTAATTGATTAAAGGTTTCTAGAAAAGAGTTCGATTCTTTGTATTCAGTTTCAACAGGTCATAAATTTATGCACACTGTAAAAGTATTAAAAAAATTGAAAATATGCTATATTATAGCTAAATGTCTGTCTGAAAAAAAAAATATCAGTGGGAAGGAGCATCTATGACATTTTAAAAAAAAATTTCTTTTTTGCATATATTTAGAATTAAAACAGTCAGAAAATAACCTTATCTTTTGTTACACTGCTTTCCCATGGCTTATTTTTTGGATGACACAGCAAGAGACCTTTGATGACACCGAGTGAATAGCTGCATTAACAGGTTACACCTGAAACGACCTACATAAAGATATAAAGAAAACAGATTCGCTTTCGTAAGAAAAACAACGCGGCTGAAGCAAAACTCTTCCGTTTCATTCGCTCTAGTCACGCGAGTTATTTTAATTAAAGCATAACCACTGTCTTATCGAGGTGAAATAAGAGTAGCTAAGCTTCTTATCATACCTAAACATATCCAAGGACAAATACAAACATGATATGAAATATGAGTAGATTTTGTTTTACAAACCTTCTATCACTCTCATTCTCTTGATTGTCATTCATATTTTTTATGAAAACAATGAAAAAAACACCCGAGAAAAGTTTCGCCTGTTGAATTCAGAATCCTTTTATCTCTACATAATGACAATTCAAGTTGAAAGTACAGTAAAACCTCAGCGATGTATCATTACACATAGTTAAATAGTCCTGAAAAGGGCCCTAAAGTATTTAACACATTCGCCTCATCGTGCTCCATGAATGGATCGTGATAACAATGCTTCATTATCATGGTAAGGTTCATGTTGAGAATATATTAAAAATAATATATACATATCAATAGAATTTTGTTTTTCACGCTGAAAATATTCTCCAATAAAATTATACATTTAAGGTAGGTGAATACGTTCGGGTTGAATTTTTTGAAAAACGTACAAAAATGCTTACACTTTTTAATATTTACTTAAATAAGGTTGAAAAAGCATTTATGAAACCAAAATATACCAGTTAAGTGGCAAAAGTTCTTCTTAAAGAAAATTGTAAAAAGGGGGGGTTCGCTAAATAGAGGTATAAAGGAAAAATATTTTAGTTCAGTGGCTTATCTAATGATTGCAGATAGCTTAAAAATACATTGTCTAGTTCCTAAACTAAAAAATAAGTTGTATTTCAATCCATTTATTAAATTTTGGGGTTCGATTGATTAATAACACGAAATTTTCAAGTTTTTTCGCATTGTGAAGCATCAAAATAACTACAGAATATATCTAAAAGAATAGAATACTTATTCTTTAGTTCAAAAACTACAGAACATGTTGAGAAATAATTATACCAAATTTGAACAAAAAATATGCATTATATTTTAATTTATGAAGTTTTTCGTACGAAAATTCTCTCAAAGAATTTGAGAAAATAGGATTTAAAGATATAAAATAGCATTAAAATGTATGTAAATGTAAATATAAAATTCAGTACAATTTCCCAAAATAATAGATTTAGAAAAAAAAAATTCTAATTGTTTTATAATGTAACCTCTTCAAACGTCAAGTATATTAAATTTTAAAAAATCATAATTTCGAAAAAATTACCTAGCACAAGATTGCTAAATGTTTATAGTTCTATGAATGCATACAATCAGCCCATCACTTCCAGAAACAAAAAAGAATTCATTAATATGAATTGTAAAGAGTTAGTAGAAAATGCAACAAAAAAACTATTAAAATAAATTCTATTTTTTATTCTTATATTAGTTTTATTATTCTAGAATAGTTTTCCTTTCATGTTTAGTTATTTTTCATTTTTAACCATATGATATAATTAGTCACTTATGTTAAAAAAAATTTTAATATCTATAGAGATTCATTTCTATCTCCTTATTTTTCAATTTCAAATTCTTAAAATCGATACTGACCATATCCCGAAGTGCTTAAAAAGTTCAGCATGAATTATAGGCTTTGTGGGATGAATTAATGCTTTTTCTTCATATTTATATACTTGGAAAAACACTTACATCAAGGGTAACTGGAAGAACAGGATTATTGTATTTAAATTCATGACTTCAAGTTTCTAATCTTGAGGAAACCTGTTTTCCAAAAAGAAATAAAACAATTACATTAATTAATTGGCGTAAAGAGATAGTTACAAGTAGAATCAATAGTTTAAGTATCCCAATTTTAGCTTATAGTAATCTTTATCATTTTTTATATTATTTAAATAGTAAATAAAATTTGAGAAATGTTTTTGAGAAGAATTTTCTAATTAATCTGATGCATACAATTTTTTACGACCTTCAGGAGGACAAAAATACCTTTTAATTCATTTCCATTCCAAAGGAGTTAATATAACTCTGTCATGAAAAATCCTTCGGAATGAAACTATTATGTTTATATATCTCCTTTATTAAATATAGTAAAGATATTCTAAATTAAATTCTTTATTTTTGGTAATATGTCATATTTCAGCCTAATCTGGTAACTTTAAACGAGCACTTTTTGTATACGCATGAATTTATATCGTGTATTTCGAGAAAGGCTCTAACGATTTGAATCAAAGATATATTTAGATATTTAGATTATTTTATATTTAGATTAGGTTTTGCTTTTTTAAATATATCTATATAGTTGTCTTTCTTGTAAAAACAAGATTTTACGTTTAGTGGTAATCGTATTTCCGAGCAACGCTATCTCGCAAATTAACGCAGGGACCGGGGAAGAGAGAAAAAGTAAAGGCTAGGCTGGGGAAAAGAAGTTTAAATTTATATTTCCGAGTTGCTTCAGCACTGCAAAAATTGCTATCGGTGCATTCTGAAATAAATAAAAGAATTATCCAAATCTGATATCTTTCCATCTCGCAAAGCGTGTATTCAAGAAACTGAAGAATCCCCCTATTTCTTACTAATTTTTTTTTTAATTTTGCTCCCAAATATTTTTATCGCTATAATGCAAAAAAGTTGCAATGGGTACTACTATGTAAGAAAAAAATTAATGCTCTGTTTAGAGCATATCATCCTATGACAGTAATCTTATGAAATTAATGAAAAAATGAAATATTTTGACATTTGAAAGTTTTAAAAAGAAATTTATATCGTTTTTAAGCTGTCCGATTATCCGTAACTACTTACTACTGCCCATTGTCCAATGGGCAGGCAGTAAATTCAGCAAATTCTCAATAAACTAATAAAATAAAGTAAGAAACTGTGCATGACTCTCTATCGCTTATACCGCTTATTATAGGGTCAGTCCCCCCCCCCCCTCTTCGATGACACCTCCATCTTATCTTAGTTGAATATTGTGCCTATATCTACTAAGTGTCTAGATGTTGCTCATCGTTAGTGAATGAGTAACATTGTTCCATGATAAGCATTAGTCTTTCTCAACAGTTTTGACCAGTAGTATTTCTGTAAAATATTGATCAATTCTATTCAATTCGCTTCTAAAATGGATTCTGCCACCTCTAAGAAAATTACAAGGCTTTACAAGGTCCTTTGACTATGCTATATTTGGTAATCTGAAAGATTTGCTAACAAATAAAATTTCCTATATGCAAAAATGTGTACTGGTTTTGTTTAAAAGAAAGTCTGAGTGAGCAAGGAAGGTCACCAAAAGAAAAGTTAGATTATCAGTTGTTAACAATACAGGTGCATAAAAAGTAAAAACTTTTTGTGGTAAGGAGTATTTGTACAGAACTAATGCAATTTCCTGTTGTATAATTATCGAGCTAATGAATGCCTTTAATATAAATAACCAAGACAAATGTAAATCAAATTTCTTGAACAAGATTGATGACGTAAACTGTAAGAAAATAGACTCTTTAACGTCTCTGAGTGCAAGTGTGAAATGGATATGCATTCACTCTAGTAAAATTCCCAGACGTCTGCGAATTTTCAAATTGCATTAGCTGATGTGTGTAAAATTCAACAAAAATCAGGAAAAATTTATACTTTAAATACAAAGGATACAAAAAAAGTAAAATTATAAAAGCTACACCTTAAATAGGGAGATTTCAAAATCTCATTTAGCTGTTAGAAACAAACCTGATAATTTAAGTAAAATGCAGCCATAATATTCAGTCAATGTGCTATGCCCTATGCAACATATGTATTTGCTAAGTCACTAATGATGTCCGGGTGTTACTTACCCTTTCTACGCCATTGTATATGACACTCTTACAGCAATAAGAAATGGAGTTTCGCTCGTTAGCTAAAAACATATCTTGCTGCAAGCTTGCTCAGGTAAATAGAGAAGTCAAAATAATAAATGTTTGGGAAAAATGCAAAATTTTCATTGTCGAGATTTATTTACAAGTAAATGTAAAACAATTATTCCCTGTCACAGACAATATCATTACATTTCAATTCTTTCTAGCTTTATTATTACAATATGGGAATACCTTGTTTAAGAAAAGAAAGCTTCATTTTTGTGTCATATGTGTAGGTCAGTACTTCGAGAAAAGAAAATTCAATTTTTGACGCACCTTTCTTGGCATTTAGTAAGCACGGTTTTCCTGCGTTCATTATATTAGATCTACCGGAAAGTTCTGCCCGCTCCGGTTACAATCATAACTGGGGATGAAAAGTGGATTACCTATGAAAACATCATAAGAAAAAGGGCATATTGTGAACCCGGAAAACCTGCCCCCTCTACCTCTAAACCGAAGTTGAGCCTGAACAAGAGAATGTTGTGTATATGGTGGGACATTCGAGGACCATACATTTTGAGCTGTTGAAACCAAACGAAAGACTAAATTCGGAGAGGTACTGTCAGCAATTGGATAAATTAAAAACAGCACTCCAAGAAAAGAGGCCGGCGATGTTCAATAGGAAGGATATCATACTGCTTCATGACAATTCCAGGCCACATGCTGCTTTGGGAACTCGTCAGAAAGTCGCAGAGCTAGGCTGGGAAATTCTGTCGCATCCACCATACTCCCCGGACCTAGCACCATCTTATTATCACTTGTTTCTGTCCTTACAAAATTTCTTGCAGGGCAAACAATTCAAGAATGAAGAAGATATCAGACAAGCACTGGTTCAATTTTTGGCCTCTAGAGATAAGACATTTTTTAAAAATGGGATATACAAATTGCCATCACGCTGGCAAGAAGTCATAAATAATGATGGCAATTATATTATTCAATAAAGTTTATCCAAAGTATGAAAAAATGTATTCCTTTGTTTCATTCTAAAACGGACAGAACTTTTCGGTAGACCTGATATTAACTCTGAGTGATGAAATTGCTGCACTTTGAAACTCTTTTATGTAGCCTTACAAATCTTCTATACTTAAGCTACCCCGTATTTCTCTGTGTTGCTAACTAATGAATAAAATTTCACGCCCACATCACTGAATCGTCCTCACACCCACATCATAAAGCATTGCACGGAATTACAAGCGGTACTGATCATGGTTTTGGGGCACCCTATATATTAAGGCTATATTATGATGGAATCACCACAAAAATTTAAAACAATTTCTTAAATTTAATGACTCACGAAGAAAAATGCGTGTGGTTTGCAAAAAAAAAATGCATAAAGCAAATTCCCCAATTTCACTTCGGGGCATTAGAAGAAAATGTATGAAAAGAAAAGCAAGTAAACTCTACATAGCCCGCTACTTGTATAACACGATTTTGTTCTAACGCGTTTCCAGGGTCATAGAAACACCACAATCAAAACACTTTCAGGGCCAAATATAAAACCAATAAAAATATTTTGTGTTAAAACCAGTATTATTTATGTCTAATGTTATTTAAAATATTATGGCATATATGAAAACTGAAAAGTAAAAAATTATACTTTAAAAGGATCGTAAAAGAACCTTAAAAGTTATCAGTAGCTGTATTCTCTAAATGAAGATCCTCCTTCTGAAAGAAATTCTAACACCGAACTCATGTGTTTACATTGTATAAAGAAATTTATACATATGTCACTCGGTTAAAAATAAATTATTTAAAATAAAGTATATTTTACAAGAATGCAGATTGTTTCAAACAATTTAGAGGGAAACTTCATTCAAACGGCAAGAAAATGTTTAAATTAATCTTGAAATTTGACAACGATGATGAAGAAACATTATTTTTTCATCTTAATATATCACATTTTTGTCAAAATTTGTAAATAAAAGCATTGTTGTTACATATAAATATATAATAGTATATTTTATTTAATATTCGCACAGTTATTTTTTGTCCAATTATTTGCTATCTTTTTGCAACAAGTAGCTCTTTATATCGTATAAGGTGATATTTTTGGGAAACTAACAACCTCCTTATTAGCGAGTTACTTGTATTATCAAGTAATTTAATAACATTAAATATATATGAGTAATTTTTGTTTCTTTTTTTTCAGCACTGCTTGTTTGTATCTTCGCAACAGCAATATCCCAGGATGAGCAATTATCCAGCACACCTGGTCTTCCTACTGTTACTGTCAGAGGATTTTTAAATTTTAAAACTACAGTGGACGGGACTGTTATTGTTTTTACTCCAGCATCTGAAGTTCATCAGCCAACCACACAGCCAAAAATCGTAATAACATCATCAGAAGTTCCGGAATCTTCAGAATCTCCAACAAAATCATTCATTCCGAATGAAGATTTAACTTCCGAGAAAGAGATGCACGAGGCTGTTCAGGACTTAGCTTATGCATCGCCTCCACAAAATTCTTTAGAGACAATCAAAACTCAGATTCCTAGCTTAAATTTATTGGAAAATAAAATGAAAGAAACTTTTCTACAGCATATCTCGGATAATGCAGTTTTGCCATCAACTAGGCAGGTTAATAATGACCTCGATAAAGTAAAAAAATTATCCTCTTCCCAAAATCAATACCCCACGGGACTTGTCACTGTTCTTGGTGGCACTTTTGTAGATGGCACCTCAACAACAGTTTTTGAAACTAAAGTTATTGGCACTTATATAGATGGTAAATATGCGCAAATCCTTCAGAGCACTTCTAGTGTTGTTGCGGAACCTACAACTTTTATGACTGCTACACCTACAATGACTTACTTAACTGTTGAACGAAGTCACAGCAAAGCGGCGGAACAAATTTCTAGTAGTTTTAGCGAAGTATCTGCTCCATCATCATCTATTGTATCAGTTCTGAGTTCGTCTACTTTTTCTAAATCCCCAGTATCAAGTACACCAAGTGAAACATTTTCAATAGTTTCTACTCCAACTTTAACATCGTCAGAAACTTCAAAATCTGTAATTCCTCAAGAGAAAATGAAATCGCCAGTTTCTAAAATGAAGGAAATGTCTTCATCGACAGTTGCGAAGAATGAAAATACGGCTTCCATTTTTCCTTCTCGGTACAAATCTCGCCAAAATACCCTGGAATCTTCCTTCGTAACAACAAGCGTAACGGTTTCATTTGACAATGAACAACCAACAGAATCTTTAGAAAGTGCTATTAGAAGTACTTTATCAAAACCCAAATCAACATTCATTCCAGTTACATCAACGGTAGCACGGTTCTCTGATGATGAAAATACTTTGCCAACTTCACAAAAAACGCCAAGAAACAGTACATCAAGAACTCGCTTCCTTTCACCTCGAAGGCCATCTCAATCGGTAAGTATACAAATGAAAAGAAATTCTTTTCTTTATTCAGTATAATAAAATTCCTTACTTCAGATTCGTTGTGACTAGATTTATCAGAAAAGAGAATTGGCATGGAAAGTTTTTCAAGGCCTCAGAAATCAATACTTTTTCTTATGTTGTGACAAACTTTTCTTCGAAACCGTTAGTCTGAAAACCTCTAATCGACATTTTGAAAAGTTCTCTCATCGCTGATCTACTATATTTGCTATTTTGAATCGTTTATGTTGAAAGATTAATTCATCTTATAATTTGAAAGGAACTTATTTCCTCCTTATTATGATCTTTACTGGTTTCGAAATTAGTCTTTCTGCCAACGCATTTAGTCTTTAACACCTGTGGCTGCTTTCCATTCATCCATTTCAGACCTAAAAATTGTAAATATTATTTATTTTAATTATTAAATTATTTAATTATTATTTATTTTAATTATTTTAAAATCCAAATAATACGGAAAATTTTTTAAATAATACAAATCTTGGAAGGGATACGAATTTAAATTGGTAGAGAAAGTTGAATACTAAAATTGAAAAAGTTTTTAAAAAACTCTGAATTGAAGTGCCAAAATGCAATCGATATAATAAAGACTTTGCTCTCAGTCCAAAAAGTTCAAATTATCTAAAAAATAAATATTGAAACATTTTCCCTCTAACTTTCAAAATTATTATAATTTAATATAACAAACAATATTATTATCTTAAATTCTAAATGTTATTCGGTAGATATTAAATTCGGTAGTAATTAATTCCTTCTTGAAATTATATTCTGTAGGAGTGTCTTGAAATATTATTTTTGTATCACCTCTTAATTCTTACATCTATATAGCTATAAAAAATTATTCAATTATTTTAGACAGTTTACATAAAACTTACTATGTATGTACTTAATAGTAATAAATTTCATTTATTAATATTAAGCATGAGTGTAAATGTAGAAATCCGGAAATAATGTTTAAGGGCTGAAAAAACTCAATTAATCTTTACTTTCATCTATATCTGCTAAAGTAATTTAAAGTAATAGATTTGGAAGCAAGGATTTATAAAATCGAAATTGTTTAAGGATTTATAAAAATAAGATTTTATAGAATTTGAAAATTAAAACTGATTTCTAAAAATATATTTGATAGTATTACACACAATTCTGTTTTAAAAAAAATTTATATTTATAAAAAAGCATTTATGTAATTTGTATTTTCTTGAATTTTAAACAAACCTTTTAACAGGTGTTTTACTTAATAGAATTTATTTTAGGAAATATTAGTACTAATACTACTTTTAAGCATATCTAATTAATGTAAATAGAAGAAAAATAATAAATAAGGACATATGAAGTATGCAAACACGAGACAAGTAATTCAGAAGACAGTTAAAAATAGCTGTGACAAATTAATGCGACAGAACCTTCTTTTTTAAGCTTGACTTCGACTAATGAGGCTCAATAATCTCGAAAGGGTTAAATATTACAAGGTGTTTTCTTTAAATTTATAATGGTACGTCACCAAATTTGCTAATTCCAAGTACAGCAGACAAACTTTTCAAGAATTTAATAAAATTTTATTAGTTTTTTCAAATGGCGTTG
>JAPMOR010087620.1:606885-677569 GCA_026543865.1 Argiope aurantia
ATATATATATATATATACCGATGTTAAATATATATTTAGTTTTAACACACTTGTCAAATTGTGGTGACACTTTTGGTTTAGTTAATGTAAATAAAAATATATAACAATGAAAACCACATTTAATGTAATAATTCCTTATTTATTAATTAAAAAATCCAGAAAAACAATTTGTATTTGCATTTATAGGATATTCAGTTAGAGCTTTTAGTTAAAAACTGAATCATAATCGGAATAAATAGATCCCATTATAACGGCTGCCGAATCAATATAATTTCAGTATAATTTCATATGCAAAATGCAATTCAAATTTTTCCAGGAAATGTCGGAAAGCTATGTATAAATGAATGTAAATAGGTACTGATATCCATCATTGCATAGATGATCTATAAAATATTTGAAATTGCTAAATCTGACATTTTGATGGGTCTTGGTATAAATAGGTACAGGTCATACTGATTATGGAAGTTAAAATGGTTGAGTTAAAATTGAATAAGAATATGCAATTGTTCTTATATTTCATCAAAAGTTGTCATGAAGTTCTAGAACAATACGTAAATTATATCAAAATCCTTAAGCATGAAATTTGAAAACCGTTAAAATGAAGGTCTTGGTAATTTTAGTGTTAAAGAAAATTTTCCGCTTGGAACTTTTAAAATAAAATATTTTAAACCATAGAAACTGAAATTTTGTTTTTTTCCCTTGCCCTATAAATTAAATAAAATTGATAAAATTAGTCTCCTGTATGTGAGTTATAGATAATCGGTTGTCTATCATCTAATGAAATATTTAGAAAACAAGCTATCTCCAAATCATCACCAGTTCAGTGCTGATTAAAAATAATAATATAGCCATTTAATAAAGTAACCGTGATAATGTAATGAAAGCTACTGATTAAAAAATTCATCAAGGACAATCTTACTTCTTTAAAGCAATGATTTGGGCAGAACAAATCACTCAGATAATTTTACATAAAAAATGCAACTAAGGAGATCTGTCAAGGTCAACTCTATTTTTTTTCTTTCAGGATGAATATTTTAAGCAATCAGATCACTCATCAAATGCTTTAGAAATTAAAAAGAAACCAAGGCCACCATTAATTTCGGTTTCAGAAGCGGAAGCGGTGGTAGCAGGGGGGCAATTGCCCCCCTGTCGGCAGCGTCTTGCCCCCCCCCCCCGTCGGGAAGAAATTCAGAGTTTCGTCGGTAAAAGTGTTTACCACTTCAGAATGGTTGTAGAGAGATGCGCATTATTGAATATGATTATTTAAAAATAGGCTTGAAGTTAATATAATGTAAACAGTCGAAATATCCAAGTAACGATTAAAGTGTTTTGACTTTTTTTGGCAAAATAATCGATAGAGTGATAGGTCAATAATATGATGTATTTAGCGGACAATTTTTGGTATACCAACTAAGAACTGAATGCATTGGATGTCTAACATGTTAAATTCGCAGATTTTCAGACATCTGATTCAAATGTCGTTCATTCAGCTTATAATTTGTACTACTTTTGACATATAATCGACAAGCTAACAAGTGAATAAGATATCGACAAGGTGATAGGCTCATTTTGTTGGCAATTTTTGATCGACCAACTATGAACTCAATGCGGTTAGTGTCGAAGGCGTTAAGTCTGCAGATTTTCAGACATTTGATTCAAATGTTGTTCATCAAGCTTTTAATTTTCACTACTTTTGGCAATATAACCGACAAGGTGACATGTGAATAAAACATAAAATATGTCGCATTTTGCCAAAAAATTTTGATCGATCGACCCAGACTTCAATGCGATGGATGTCGACGACGTTAAGTCCAAATTCTTAGTTATCTGATTTAAATGTTATAATGTTCATTCAGCATATACTTTATATTATATTTAGAAGAATAATCAATAAGCTGGCAAGTGAATAAGACGCCACATTTTTCTCGACTAATCTTTTTCCTTTCGGCTAAGATTTTATCATAGATTATGGGAAAAAAATTATTTTCATCGAGCACTTCGATTACTTGCCAGTGGAATTATTAGAGAAATTAAAGCTTTTGTATTATAATAGGGCATAAATAAATATTATAAATAGGACGATAGAGTTGTTTTCCATAATTCATCATTCAAATTCAAGTTCTAAAGCTAATCGCCGTCTTATTCATCTAATTGTTACTTCTTCGGTAACGAATCGGTAAATTTATTTTATTCATTTCTCTATGAGAATTGCTTGACTAAAATCTAGTTAATGGTTAAATTAAATTTAATCAAATATTCTTTTTTTTTTTGACGTGGTTGTGCATATGCATGTTGAAAAAAGTTACTTTATTGTAGCGAAATTATCTGGTTTCATTATAAATTACTGAAGTAAATAAATTGTACAATTGCAAATTAAGTTTATTTACAGTAAAATATCTGTTTTCTTTCGCAATATAATTTATCAAACTACAATTCTTACACTAAAGAATTATTATCGACTACAACTAACGACAAAAAAAAATATTTGTGGTATAGTGGCTTTTTAGCTACACTAAAAGTGTTTAACCAAGTATGCACTAAATTTGCTAAATACTTCCTAAATTATTCAAACTTTGCATTCAATATTATGACTATGTAATCGGGGAACGTATCTTTTTATTTTTTTAATTCAATTACTGTACGCGCAAAAACTATATGATTTCAGATGTTTCTAAATTTTTAATAGACTTTATATAAATATGTCTTGATAAAAGGATGATTAAAATTGTTATTCATAGAATATTCATATATAACACATCAATCCCTTGACATATGAATTTACTTAACTTCCTAATTAGATAGCAGATCTTATTTGGGATAATTATTGTTATTTTAATCCCTAGAATAATATAAGGGCATTTGAGGTAATGATTCAAGTGATTTTTGCATTTTAAATTACTTAATACTTTCCCTTAATTTCAGATTTAAAGTTAAAAATTTAGTAATTCCATAGCGAAGCAGCCTCGTCCTTGTATACGAAGGGGTTAAGAAAAATCAATGCATGCAATTGAGGGGATAAAACTCACTTTTGGGGAGGAAAATATTAGCTTGCAATAACTTTGAATTAAAAAAGTACTTAACCATAAGAACGCATGCCTAAAAATGAAGATAGGAGAATTCATATTCAAGATCTAATTGTTTCTTAATAAAATTTACTGGTTTTTAAGCCTAAATATATATTGAAAAATAAATACAGGGGGATCTAATGTTTAAGCAGTCCATTTTTCATGAGAAGATTTTTCATATCTTACATAAAATAGTAAGTTTGTACCTTTTCCGCATTCTATATTGATCGTGTCAGAACTATAGTAAATTTTTTTGTTGTATCAAATATAATTTGTTGTATTTTTGTCGCGCCCTAAAATCCACGAATTCGAAATATATCTGAAGTCCTGCTCGTTGCTGCAAATATTTTAAGTAGGGGGAACTACGCTGAAAAATCGATTTTGGGGAAAACATCGAATGTTTCTTATTTATTATTTTAGATTTCTGAAAAAGTTTCTTTTATAAAACTTTTTCTTTGAACATTCATTTTATAAATCTTCTGATATAAAATAAGAGCATGCATTTGTTCAGTTAGCATGACACGTCATTCTGGCGTAATCTGTGTTTCTATCTATATACTACAATCTAGAAAGGAATATAACATATTTTTTCTAATTTTACATCTCAGATAAATTAAATCTCAACAGTCTCATAAAGAAATAAACTCAAATATTGACAATTTTTTGATGGTCATTAAAAGAAACTCAGAACATTTTTTTACAAATTCCTTTGTAAAGTTTTACTATTTAACAATGAAAGAAAGGATCAGCATCTGAATAAAAAAGAAGTTAAATAATACTTGATTTTCTTTAATTAAATGTAAAATTAATTATTATGAGTTATTTTGAAGCCAAATGAGAGATATTGTGATTTCTCCCCTGTCGGCTTTGTCTTGCCTCCCTCTCGGCAAATCTCTGGCGCCGCCTCTGTTCTGAAGCGAACTCAAATGGAAGGGACAAAACTGACGGCCACCTATAGGAGTTTGAATGCCTCTATCATTTGTAAAAGGTCATCAATATTTTAAAATTTTTCGGAACGATTATAAATTTTCACTGTTAATAGAATAACCCTATGACCATATCAATATTAATTAAATAAATACAATAAATGAAAAATTACTGAGGATTAATAACTATTTCATATTTTTTCCGACGAAAATTAGGTTACATATTTTCTTTAAACGTATTAAATTTCTTATTTATTTGTGATAGTTCTGAGCAAGAGATTAAGAAAATTGACCGTGTAGAACTTTATTTAAAAAAAAGCCTTGAAGCAACTGTAAAATCTATCGAAGGGGGTTTTTTCCCTCTTCTTAATTAACATAAACTACACATGAAATACATAATATGTATAACATAAAAATGAAATACATAATATATGATACATAAAGTTACTTACTGACGCTTACATTTTTAATTCTTATGAAGTTTAGATTTGGGTACGCTCAAATAACAAAAAAAAATTATCACATTAAAGTCGTTTAAAAAATGCAAATTCGTAAGCCTTTAAATACTATAAGATAAATAAACTTCGGACAAGTTTTGAAGAACATTGATGTACAAGTACGCAGTTAAATTGCAGGTCCCTGTAAGTCTAGGCCAAATAAATTCCTGGAATAAACCGTAATCAAGAATCAATATTACGATATTGATTTTTATTTCTCTTTTATTGTATTTCTCTTTTAAATTTAAAAAAAATCTTGTAATTTTATCTGTTTCTTAAACGGCTTATCACTTCTCGCTTGTTTCTTACTTTTGATGAATCACGCATAATAAAAATTGATCGATATGTTCATGGTTGGTACATGTACAAGATTTTTTTTTTTTTTTTTCATCTAGCAAAATTGCCTATACGCATTTGCCCAATTTTTATGCCTTAATTAATTTCCATTTACCATCCTATAAGAATTCCATCCATATATGTGGTGTAATATTTAATTTAGAGAATTTAATTAACTTTTTGCTTTACACTTTTTATATTAAAAAGCGTTCAATATGTAATTTCTTGTTCATTTAAGTTTTAAAAAAGGAAATTATCGATCTTGCACTTTATTACACACAGGAACTAGACTTTTATCGCATGAAATCTCTGTATCTAGAATAATTTATTTAGATTTATACCAGATAAATAATCCTCTCATATAAACAGGAAAATGCAATAGGATGAAAAGTTATTATCCACGGCTTATCGCTGTTAATACAAAATCTATCTGAAATTATCATATTCAGAAATCAAAACTTTCTTTTGTAGCATTGCTCCTTATCTTTTTTTCTATTTAAAATTAGATATCCTATTTATTTATTAATTCTTTTTAATTTTTGTTTATTGATTTTCAGGTCAGACTAAATCGCTTCAAAGTAAAACTCACTCTTAGACATGACTCCTCTGATGAATATAATGTCACTCTACCAGCTGATGATGAAGATTTGGAAGAAGATCACACTCACAAGACTGATGATGAAGCTGAAGTAGTGACCGAAGGCATAGGTATTGAAGTTGATCCAGCTAAGGTTGTTTTTCAAGAGACAACTATTACAAGTGAAGTAACTCTTCATGTGGGAAGAAGAAAATCTGTTCGAACTCTCACGATCACAACATCTGTTCCACTAACAGTAAACCCAACAGATATTCAAGATATTCTTGCAGCTGAATCGACTTCCATGGAACGTGAAGCCTCAGAGGTAGATTTTAATCACCACATTGTAACACGCACGTTCACTACAACAGAAAGGGCCTTAAAAACATCTGTGGTTCCAGTTTATGATGGCAAATCAACAGCTTACCACACAGTAACAGAGAGTTTCTTCATTATGAAGATCATTACTGCTTACAGAACATTACCAATAGGAGATGCTTCTGTTCTAGAATCAGCTTTTGAAGAACCGGATACACCAGAAACCACATTAGAAGCTGCAGCCAATATTCAACCATCAGTAATTCAGTCTGCACCACCGGAACAATTTTCAACAGAAAACACTGTACAACCATCAATGATCATGCCTTCTGCCGGAAATGCTCTTCCTCAACTCTCGAATCCTTTCCTTTCTTTGGGAAATGCCTTAAATAACCCTCTAGCTGCTGTATATCTTGGATTGCAACAACTCAATGCCCAAATGACTTTATATTCAACAGTAAGCGATACATCAACATATGTAACAACTGAAACCCTCTACAGCACAAAAACAATCAGATTTTACGATGGAAGATCAACTCGATATCGAACTGTCTCGGATCCTACAGCTACTAAGAAAAGAACTGTCACTACCACGATAACGTCAGTTCAGCCATATCTTAATACACATGCATTACAGCAGCAACAGCAATTACAGAAGCTGATTGGAGCTACTCGTATAGCTCCTCCCGAGCCTGAATACAGCACTATTACTTCCATATATACAACAGTAACAACAACAACGAGTCTAAGCCCCCGAATATACACTCTCATTTACAACGGATTTAGTACGAAGTTCAGAACAGTAACAAGTACAACTATGTTTCCAACTACCGTAACCATAACGAGCACGACCAAAGTGCCAATAGCACCAACTAATGTTCCTTTCACTTACCCGTACTCGTTATAAATAGAATACAGCAATTTTAATATTTTTTGGGACTTAAGTTATTTTCAATTCGAAAAGAAAGCGTCTACAGAGTTATTTCTTTTTAGATGGAAGTCAATAAGAGAGATACAAATGAAATGCCTAATTAGATGGAATGCTATCATAGTTAAAAACTCCATACTATAAACTAAAATGGAATGAAGAGAAATGCGTTCTGGATAAACGGAACAGAAGAGTAGCTGAACACAGAGACATTTTCTTGAGTGACATTTCGTGCAACAACTCATTGATTTAACTTCTGTTAACAACTCATGGATTGTACAGGAACGTATGTTCAAAAGAAAATTTTCTCTCCAACGATTAATATATAAGCAAAAGGATGTGGAACTTATAAAAAAATTTTAACTTCACTTTTATTGGATACAAAGAACTATAGATACTTCAAAGATGCTTCATCTTCTTGAGAAATATAGTATATTTTGAGATTTTAACTCCCAGTATTATCAATAAATATTTTTGACGTAAGTCCATTTGTGTGTAGTTAAATGACCTGTATGGCTAAAAAATATAAAAATACCAAGTTTTAAATAACATCGAGGAGAATTAATTGCTTCCAAATCTATATGTTCTTAATTAAAATAAAACTACAGAAGAGCATCAATGATTTTAAATGGATTTCCTGTGTAACTTTTTTTAAAGCTGATTCAATGTAAAGTTAGACATATCTTACAATCAGTATACGAATACAGGATAAAACAATTATTAATATCAAATTATCTCAATCAAAATTATTTTTCGTAAAAGCACGCGAAAAGAATCGATCGCGGTATTTATTTTTCTTTACCGCTGACTCATCTTTCAGGTTTATCGTGTGAATCACAATTTGTTTTGGCTTTGCGAAACAGTACAGCCATAATGAAAGCTGATAATTAAAGTAAACTGTGAAAAATGCCATTTAAATTAATTTGATTACTCCATTAATCAATAAGCTTTTAATTTTCATAAAGCTCTCCTCAAACCCTTTAGTTCCTTTATGAGCTATATTCAAATGTACAAAAACAGATTATTCTGCGAGATAACATTTCAGAAATTCAAAGAAAAAATTTATTCAATTATATCTGTATCATATTTTTCTTATTTCCTGCATTCAAATATTGTATTTCCATAAGCATTTTTATGAAAAATACCCATGTGCTTTGACTAAATGTTATTTGCACACTTTTATTTATAAATTAAAACAGTTCTGTCCACTAATTCATGCGAAAATTTAAGTGAAAACACTGTAATTCTTAACTTTATTTTCATATGTTCTTTGTTTTAATGTTAATGATACTTCAAACAGAGCAAAACGTTAATTTTTAGCGTTATTATGTAAATAAAAAACAACAGTAAATAAGGAACTCGCAATTTTTTTTTTTTTTTTTAAAAAAGTTTATCAGCAATTTTGCTCTGTTTGAAGTACAACCTACAAAATATTTATACATGAAATTATCTACTGGTATATTTTGTCAAACTTTATATAACATTCTTATATAATAAACCTTTAATAACAGTCTTTAAAAAGATAATGATTTTTTCTATAAATAACAAGTGTAAAAATGTAAAGTTTACAAAATATTTGTTTTAATAAAAATGTATTTGTTTTATAATTGTTTCATTTGTGATTTTATTGATTTCCTTATTCAAAAGAAGATATACATGTTGGGGTCTTTAATGACGTTAATGATATCACGATCCAGATTCTTTGTTAATGCCACAACTAGAACAACGTATCACAGAGGTGTACCTACTTAAAATGACCCTTCCTTTTTGTTAAACTATAATCACATATTCCATCCTCTAAACTTTATGCCTCAGAGAGCTAAGATTGAAATTGCAATAAAAACTAAATACAATGGAACCTCATTTAACGAGCATAATTCGTTCCCAAATCTTACTCATAATGTGAAACACACGTTAAGCAAAACAATTTTTTTTCCATAGGAATCCATGTTAAATAGGACAATGCATTCCATTCCGAAAAAAGTACCCCAACAAATTTACAATAATGTTATTTATTAATTATAATGCATGCTTTTTACAAGAAAATTGTCTAAATATATTTTTTTTTTTTTGTTAAACCTCAAATTTTGGCAAAAATGAGACACAGCATTATCATTAAATGAATTTGTAATTCTCATAGCTATTGCCTTATCAAGGTGATGCTTCTCAACGCACGATGCAATAATTTTCCATGATTTCAGCATTTCCCTTATTTCGCTAGATGGTTGTTGTCTTGTTGAAGCTATTATTTCTTCTTCTCCTGATCAAATATCCTCTGCAACATTTTGCTGGGATTCAGGATTCACCTCCATAAGCTCTTCGGTATTTCTGGCTATGTTCCTCTTCTAGCTCGTTGATGTCATTGCTATCCACCTGCAGTTCCATAATCTTGGCCAGGCACCAAATTTCGTCAATTAAGTTTCCATAGGTACTTTCTCAAACCTCTCGGAGTCACATTCGTCAACGCTATCCGGTCAAAACTTCTTCCAAATATGTGTGAGTGTTTTCTTCAAACAAGCGCTCGATACAGATTGATACAAGCCAATCCAACATGTCACATCTTGGTGTCTTTTCACCACTCGTTCTGCAAAACATCGCTCTGTAAGCGAGTCATTTTATTATATTTTGTTTTGCTCATTATGCAAGGTACTTATTAAGCGAGGTTTCACTGTAATAATTTATAAATTTTTTTTAACTAATATGATCTTGCCGCTTTCGGCGTAAGAATGGTTCACCGATAAAATTAATTGTATTACTTTCGAAATGTGAATCGACTTAAGTTTAATTAATGAAATTATTTGATTTTTGGTAAGCTGAAAGCATTAATTACTGCAAATAACAAAGAAGTGAATTGGAAAATAAAGTGAGAAAGAACAAGGGAGAAATGTATTAATGTTTGAATTAAATTTTGATGCTTAGAAAAAATGAAAATATAATAATTTTTTGCAACTAATGAATATAAAGCTTTAAATAGTAAAAATCGGTCGAGGTCGAGAAGTCCTCTATGTCGAGAGTAATACCACTTGGGGTTCTGGTTCAGAGGTGATCGTTCTCTGATTCAGGTCAAAATTGCGATCTGTGGATGAGTGAATGAAAGGCATGAATGAAGTCCGCCCCGTAAAAGGGTTGTGACGTGTGTGTAGCTAAGTCGTATTCTTGGCCCTTGATGGCGCTACTGAAAAACAAGAGACGCTCGTTCTGCTTAAATCGCTCACAGATAACTGTCAGCGGGCTTTAAAAGTGCCATAAGCCGCAATTCGTAAATATAAATTATCATTTACTCACAATAACATAAACAAGAATCTAGGGACATATTGAGCTTATTGAGAACCCTAAGAAATCCATCCTTCAACATTGATTCATGTGCATTTAATTCGACTTATCAGGCATCATGCTTTAAAATATAATTTCGAATGATTTTATACATTTAATTGAATTTTTATCAATAATAACTGTATCTTAGAATTGCTTAACAATTAATTTTCATTCTCAATTTATCTGTTTAAATAATTAGGATGCTTTAAATTTAGCATTTTTAAATGAATGTGTGTATGCAGTTTGTATTTATAAAAATATACGTAAGTATTGCATTATATAAATTAACTTACAATGTCAAAGGGTGGTTTTTGCTTATAGTAAAAGAACATGTTTATGCCTTTTTTTTTTTTTTTTTTTTGTAATCTACCTGAACTTTTTTTAATGATAAACTTCTATAGTTGAAAAAAATAATTACTAAAAAATTTATTAGGTTCCAAGGTTCACATTTTAAAAATTCGTAGTATCACAGCACATTCTTTTTTAGAAATTTTACAAACAGAAACGAATTAATTTAATTTCAGAGTTTGAAATTTAAATAAAGAGATATTTCTCATCAGTCAGATTTTAGAAAATATTTCCACTCAAATACAGAAGATAACGCTTTTATTTTAATTTTACAAGAGGAAATATATGGAATTGAAGAATAGGTAGATCCATTTCAAGAGCGTATTTTAAAAATAATCAACATTAAATTTTCTTTTTTATCAAATTAGAATTAATAATTGGTAATAAAAAAATTTAATTTATCATTGATGTTGAATTATTTTAACTTTAAAAGTGCATTGAAGTTATTAACTGCAGGAAGCTTTCATTAGAAATGAAATACTGTATTATTAAAGAAAATATAATTCAAGAATTCGATACTATTTTTTTCATTGAATTAAATTCTATGAAAATAATTCAATACTCGGTATCACAATCACTGCAATAATTAAAATATGATAATAGACAACACAAATAAAAAAAACTTCATGCTTAAAAATAAATAAAATAAACTTATTTTTTTAATTAAAAAATATTTTGATATTTGTTAAGAAAAGTTAATTTTTTAAAAGAAAGCTAAGAAACTGGAACTAAGCTTCAATATATAGAAATATTTTGAAATTTTAAGAAATTTATCAACTTTACAGGAGCTTGGAGTGCCTATTATTAATTATTTGTTGTTAAAAACTATGTAACAATTAAATTTTATATTAAATAAATTAAATTTTGGAGCTTATAAAATCTTCTCAAATTGGGCCCATGTCTTACAACAATTATAATAACAGCAAAGCATTTACAATCGCAGACGTGATGTTCTCATGGAAACAGTCCAAAAAGCTTACAAGGTTTCTTGCACCATTGTTGAGTAATTCGAACTTATGCTCACTCCAACTTCAATAATCGATAAAAGTATCGGAATAATAGTTCATTATTACATCCGCATTATCTTCCACGGCGCTGTTTTTGCAACTCGTGTTCCTTTCTTTCTGATTTCTTATTCAGCTCTGGATGTTTTTTTTTTTTTTGTTTTTTTCCAATCAGAGATTTATGTTGGACTCTTCTCATTAAGTTTACCGTATAGAATACCAAACAGCTGGCCATCACAAAATATCAATTGCTTTTTCCCCAGAATAATAGAAAAACAATTGAATAAATTTTCAGTGAATAAAAATATGATCTTTCAAGTGGTGTATCAAGTCTGATGTCACGTTGTGATTTTTTACCCTTACATTTAAAATAATGAGACTAATAAATGCCTTTTTATCAAATATTATGCACATGATTAGTTTATATAATCGCTATATATCGATTTTTTTGCTTATTAATTATCTGACAAATTTGTAAAAATGCTTTTTCCAGAAAATTTTGAATTTTTTTTTCAATGATCTGAAAATAACGCCCCGACTTCACAAATTCTAAACCAGATTTTGTTTTTAATATATGCTAAATAGAACTGTAAATCTAGTAGTTTCAATAACATATAACAAATAAAAACGAAATCGGAAACAGTGGTATTTTTAACCGAAAATGAGTGATTTATTTTATTTTTATCGTAAAATTCTCCAAAATAATATTTGATATGTTTATATTAACGCTCTACCAACTCAGCCTCAGTTTTCTTACTTTTAGTATTTTTGTTAAAAAGGCATGAAAACTACATTTGTTTCCAACGCATTTATTTGGATGAACTAATTTACAAGTATAACATTTAACCGCATTTTCTGAAGAAAGAATATTTCACTGTGATTAATTCACAGATACTATTATATCTCAAAATCAATTCAATAAAATTTCATGAAATTTGATATGGAAGAATCCAAACCCTTTGAGGATGTGACAGACCACGGAATTTCAGATAGCTTCATTTAGATATGTTTTACAGACACTTTAAGTACAAAACATAGAAAAATTTTAACAAATTCATTACCCTTTCAAGTCTGTTTTAGCTATTTGGTACAATAAAAAATATTTATGCATCATTTTTTTTTAAATTCGTTTCCGAACCTAGTAGGATACCTTAACTCAAAATGATGCGTGATGAGCTCAACTCTATTATTAATGTGAATGAAATTGAAACAGAATCTTGGTAGTTGTCGTCTGTAAAAGTTATCATTTTGTGATAATAAAATGAGAGGCTCAAAATTCTTCCGTTGGCGGTTTCTGGTATTCAATTGCAATATATATATATAAATTTACATTCTTACTCTTCTTACAAATATATCTGATTTAAAAGACACGATTTTTAGCTATTAAAGTTACGTATAATTTAATAATTATTACAATAATTGCATTTATCTGGCAAATAGAAAATTTATATTTAATCTAGTTATATATGATAAATGAATAGCATAAATTAATAGTTACATATACAGGGTGGTTATAATTAAAGTTCCACTTTGAAATGGTCATAAAAGGGAAACTACTGGACCAAATGTTACCAAACTTGGTAATAGTTTAAAAGAGGACCTGGAAATTTCTTTTCTGGCAAAAAAATCAAAAACTCACCACCAGGGAATAAATGGCGCAGTATGCAATATTGTTAAACAAAATAGGACATGAAGATATCGGTTTGAAATGTGTTTAATCATTTCTGAAACATGTTTGCAAAGCATGTTCAATGTGTATTATCTCAAAAAGTACTGTTTATTGTGATAATCTGAACAATTTGGCGGAACTGAACGATGTGATACACCGACATGTGCGTAACATTCCTCCAGATATGCTAAGCCTATTATTGAGAATGCAGTAATGCGATTTAACTTGAGTTCAGAAAATGGTGGACACCACTTTGAACATGTTTTGTAAAACATGCCAGAAACGATTAAACACATTTTAAACCGATATCTTCATGCCCTATTTTGCTTAATAATATTGCATACAGCACCATTTCTTACCTTGTGGTAAGTTTTTGATTTTTTTTTTTTGGTGGAAAAGAAATTCCCGTGACCTTCTTTAAACTATTACCAAGTTTGATAACATTTGGTTCAGTAATTTTCCTTTTATGACCATTTCATAGTGGAACTTTAATTATAATCGCCCTGTACTTTAACTCTTAAAATAAAAAGAACTGCCATTTTCTTATGAAATCCAGTGTTAAAAATATCTACAGCTTTAGAAGCTATGAAAACCTACTAAATAATGGAAATGCATTTAATAAATATTACATGGTAAATTGAATTGAAAATGAACTACTTTATGTTTGAAGTCATACAGAGAGAGAGAGAAAGAAAGAAAATCTAATAAATATCTCGTAAGATACAATTTTACATCTTACTTTTTCATAGCTTAAAGAATAAATTAAAATTCTTGATTAAAATGGTTGTTTGAAATATAATAATAGTTTACAAAGAAAAAACAAATGATTTGATGAAGCCGAGAAATAGGTTTGGTTCAAATTTCAACTATAAGAACTGCAACTATAAATCGCATTCATTATGTTTACTTTTTTAATGAATGTCGGTAAAATTGCATTAAAAAATTTATATAATTGGAAAGATCATTTTTGGAATTTTTATATGAAGTAAAAATTATTATTGTGCGATAGTATTTTCTTAATTTTTTCCAAGCACTCACGCTTGAAATTTCATTTACTTTATAATAAATTAAAACTTTAATCAAGCTTCCGAAAAACTCTCTTAGGGTTGCACATTTTCCCACCTCTTCCAAAGGATACGTGGGCTAAATTTGGCAGCTTTAATTAAAACATCTGACCTGTAATATGCCAATAGAGAAAAAGGCAACAAAAGCCCGTTATTTTTTATTATCCGTAGTCATGATTGCATAGTGACAACTGAATACGCAAGACTTTCCTTTAAAAGAAATCATAAAGACACCAAAAAAATTTAAAACAATTTTTCAAAATCGTTTTGAAAGTTTTTAATAAAAAGGTTCTAAACTTTTGTAGTCAGAAAATTTGTTACAGTATTAATTTAACCACTTAAAAAGTTCTAAAAAAAATTATTGAAAATTTTTCGAAAATTTGATTTATTAGAAAAACATCACATAATTACACATTCCACTGATTTCGTACTTTAAAAAAAATTAGACCATAATGTATTCAAACAGAATAAACTATTGTAGAAATATCTACAAATACCAATAATAATGACAAAATCGATATGTTATACGATACTGTTTTGCCTACTACAAAAACTCTAAATATTGATCACTTAGAATAGACTACCTTTATACATTAAAAAACAAGCAGACGTTTTCCTTTCTTTACTTTTCTCTGCTATTTAAAGCTTGGGAGATCAATGCTCCATTACATCTGATAACCTCTTATTTTTCTTTAGATCAGAGTGTTACAAGTTCAAATGAAGTCCGGGACAAAGTATTGAATTGCAGGGTAACAAGAAGAAAATGTTCTAACATTTCGATATAGTATTTTTTTATTTATACAAAAATACTTTTCTCCACGCTAATTAAGCCACCATTTGGTGTTTAAAAAGTAGAATTTAGAATAATAAAAGTAAAAAGCGCTAATAAATTAAATTTTCGTTTTACAGCGACGGTAATTTTTATCGGTTCTTTTTGCGAGTTGAGTTTCATGCACTCGCTGTAATAAAAATAATTATTTATTCCTAATTACTTGTCGCAAACTTCAGAAGAGACTAATATTGAATCAGTATGAATATGGATATGTTATACGATTACATTTCATAACATTTATATCATTTCATCTTCATATTTCTCCCGCTAGGAAATTTGAGGCAATCTGCTTAGTTAATTAGCGTATCATCTGCCCTTTAAAACAAAATCTGGGGATTTTCGTGTATACTCACCCTTTTTTCAGCGAGACAGAAATCTTTGAAAAATGAACCTTCCTTTAGTAAGATTTCCTTTAAATAAATTTAATTAAGTCCATCATCTTTCTTTAATACAGGTCATTTTTTTTAAAAGCTTGAATGAATTCCCAGGTTGTAATAGGACTTTACATTTTCCTACACTTGATTTGAAGCATCTTAATTTTTAAAAAGTGTGTAGTAAGAATTAAAATAGCGCACTTTTCAAGGAAAAAAATATATTTAACTGATTCTTCAATCTTTCTTGCCTAATAATAGCGCCTAGGTCATTTGCCCTACATGCCCGACCCTAATTAGCCAGTTCAAGTGAGTAGGAAATTATTTTTAGAAAGTATATAATTAGAAATAATTACAAATATGTAAAACCCGAAAAAGTCCTTGATCCTTCTAAATAAAAAACGCCTTCACTATTATCTGATATTTTCATTGCAACAACTAATTTAGAATTAAATCTTCTTTCCAATAATAAAAATTTTAACAGTTAGTTTAATGCATAGTAAGCAAAAATATTTCTTACTAGAAATTTAAAAATAAAATATTCCATTCAAAAGTTGACTTTCCTTTCAATTTTTTGCATATTCACAAATTCTTTTAATTTAATCGTTATTTCAAACACTTTATATTTCGGTCAAAACATATCTAAATGCTTATCTTACTTATCTTAAATTCTAAGTCGTATAGACGGTGGAAAATCTAGACAGACAACTCAGATAAGTGGGTTGCACTTGTAAATAATATATCAACATAAAGCAGTTCAAAATACTTTCGCTATCGGATTATCTCAGAAATATTCTACATTCCATCAATGCAGTCCCGATGTAAAACTACTACTTTTCCCAAGATTCATGGAAATTGTAAAATAGGAAGGAATAAACCATAAATTTTAGTGTCTATTAAAAATAACGCGGTCCCCCAAACGTAGCTAAACATTCAGCAGAAAGACGCTAAAAAGCTTGCTTACAATATCTTGCCTAGAATGAAATATATTCACCCAAATTAATGAAGAATAAGTAAAAGTTAGAATACGGGTGATAGAAATGATGCAGGATTTGTTTGGATCAGTTGTGAGCGAATATGCTATATCAGTAAAGTAACAGTTCAGCAGATATAATTAATCTTAAATAATAATGGATGACATAGTGAAATCTACAAAAAAAAATTCTTAAAATTGCAGGATAAATACCTATATTATTTTACCTTTAGGACTATCCACACATTTCTACATGTAATTTTTAGATATTTTCTCCCTAGATTCCTTCAAAGAATTAGAAATGTCTGTTGCTGAAAAATGACAAAATGATGCCTACGGTTCCTTTTGTTTAACGAAATGTGCAAAAAATAAATGGCGACTGTTATAAAATAAGCTAATAAGAATTTTTAAATGACATGGTCGATGACTATCCTACTTTCTTTTTGTTGCCATGGCAATTCTTATTGTTTATACATTTCAAGGAAAATTCTGAAAACTGTTATAAATTGTTGTCATTTGTTGTTTTTCAAGTGTTTAAACAAAATATGCTGGTAATCTTTTCCATATAAAATAGCATAGAAAGTATCATACATGTTTTAAAGTTACTGTACTCATAATCCTGAGTATCGGAAAATAAATAGTTTTTTTTTTTTTTAGTGCGCTTATTTACAATTTGCCAAAATGGATCAGATGGAATTTTTAAAACCTTGTTTTGATTCTTTCTACAATTAAAAATTAAAATTTATAATTTACAGACTAATAATATCAAAAAGATCAGGGGGCAAAAGTTTTGCTTCAGTAATTTCGAAGAATAAATACAAAGCAAAATATGTTTAACTAATTTTAAAATTTCCTAAACATATTTAACGGGGGGGGAATAAAAATTAAAATTAATATGTAAAAATTAGCATTTTTGTGGGAAATTATTTTTTTAGTTTTGATAATTTGCGAATTAAACAAACAAGAATACCAATTAAAAAACTAAATAAAGATATATTGTAAAATTAGTCATTCGGATCTTCTGAAAAATCACAAATAGCCATTCAGTTCTAAAACTGTTATTCTTTCGCATAGAAAATAATTAAAACATTCAAAATGTGACCGCATATCGAGAAAAAAAGCAAAAAACGTTGATTAAGTTGTAATTAAGCTAACTACTCTATTAGAACTTACAGTGCATAATGAAATCTAAAAATTCTCCTCTGTAGATTATCCAATACTTTTCAAGCGGTGTGAACATCACAAATTCTATAAATTATTAATTAAAATAAATACGTAGTAATAAAAATGAATTATTAACAATAAATTACTAATTAAAAATTATCGAACCTTCATGAAATTATAAATTCCATTTTATACTATGGTATTAAATCTTCACTCTTTAACCTATTAGAAGAAACAAGCCTAATTTAAAATTAATTAAAGCTAAATAACCATCTGAAATGAGTAAACGGCTAATAATTTTATATGAATTGAAAGACCGTTAAAAAGGTTTCAACTATAAAAATTTAGCCTTCCTAGTTTTACTTTTACTGATGTAAATCCTAATTTTATTAATCAATGAGAAATAATTCTATTTTTACAAAATTTCTATACCCCTAAAATGAAAATGTGGGTCCATTTTTTTAATTTAATTTTATTATATCACTATTATTAGTCTTTTGCGGGTAGAAAAGACAAACCAATTTTGTGGCTAAGTAATCCAATTTTTTTATTTATTTATTGTACTACGAGACGTATTGTGAGATTCAAAACAACCTCATTTTTTATAATTATTGTTGTCTATAGATTTTCGAAAAACAATCAAGAAAAAAAATGCCTTCAAATAAAATTAGAATTATAGAGAAGCTCACGAAAAGTAGAGTAATTGTTTAAAGATAAATAAGAATAAGATAATGTCACAATATCTTCGTTTTCAAATTTATATAAACAGGAATTACTACAGCTTAAATAAATTCGCCCCACTTTCAAATTTTTTTCCTTTGTTTTATGCGTTTGAACTATTATTACTATCTATATTTTTAAAAGACTTTATTGCTTTTCTTATGTCTTTCCTTAAAATATTAAAGTATAATATGAAAAACATAAAATTTAAAGTGTAATAAGACTAATATTTTCCTTAAAATGTTAGTCTTTTCTTTTCTTTTTTTTTCAGAATTATTCGAACTAAAATAACATTGTTCAAATAGTTTTAATTAATATAATTTGCATTTTTAAGCAAAAATAAATATTTATTCTCTTTATACTTGAATTATAATTACATTTTTTAAAGAAAAATAATTAGAAATACAGATTTTTAAAAAAATTCAAAATTATTTGAAGTAAATTATCAATTTACAAATAGTTTAATTAATATGTCACTCTTTTTTTTATGCAAAAATAAATATTCATTCACCTGATACTTGATTTATAATTTAATTTTCAAACAGAAAAATAATTATAAATATTACTTAAATGGTAATAAATATTAACTATAATTACTATAGACGAAAATAGTTTTATTCAATGCATCTCGGTATGCATTGATGTGGATGGTTTAGCTGGAAAAGTGGTTTCCACACCATGTCCACTCCTTTCAATAACTGTTCCAACCCCAACTGTGACATTCCCTGCCATTTCTCTTCTTAGATGTGGTTCCTAAAAATTGACAACAAGGTAATTAAGATTTTGAATGAGCCCACAGATGTATATTTAAGAAATCATCTGTAATAAATTATTTTTTTAATTTGTTTATTATTCTCATGGTATATAAATTTTATTACAAGTCTCTTCTATTGTAGAGGAATGGGTTGCTATAAGGCAAGTTTTAATGACTAGTGGAATTTCCCAAACTGCCACGGGGCACTTTATGAAAAGCATATCCTGATACAAGTTCCTCCTGATTCTGGGCTCGTAATTTTTTAATTACAAATGTTTCAATAGCGTAGTTCTATTAGCATTAGCTAATTGGATTATTCTTTCCTACACATCTATGTTGGATGCAACGGCGTAGTTTTTGACGGGGGAGTACTTCAGAACTATTCACTATATAAAAAATTAGATCATTATTCTTTGTTTGGAAATAACAGATGCATTCTTGGGGATGATACATTCCCCTTGAAACCATATCTCCGTATAAAAGTCATCTACTGAGAACCGAGTAAAAGTTATTTAACTACCATCCAAATCGATCTACACGAGTTGTAAAAATTGTTTCCGGGATTTTAACTGGCCAATTTCGCATTTTCACACGAAAAATAGAATGTTAATTCTCTACCACTGACAAGAAATCTTGTGCTTTGCATAATTAGTTCATGTAAACTTCTGCATCGTTTTATCTATTTCGGAGTTCTTTGGATGAAGAAAGTACTCAAAGTAGTTAGGTTATTCCTGCTCGATAGAGATCAGAAATAACTGAATTGTTCAATATTCATAATATTCCTGGTCTTAATCGTAAAAAATTGCGAAATTATATCAGAATAATCTTGCCAGATATTTGAATAATGAAGGAGCTGTGCCGTGACAACGTGGTAAAATACAATAAGGTTTCAAAATTTATTTTAATGAAATAAGATATCTAGGAATTATTATATTCATATTTTCTACATATGTTAAAATGATTTTGGAAAACTTAATTGTTTCTATTTAATTAAAACATTTTATATTACTCCAGTGAAATTAATATTGCTTCATTAGCATATAAAAATTGCAAGGAATCAGATTTTGCCCATAAAATCTTTCATATTTAATTTTTGATATTTTTTTGATATTTATATTTTTTATTATACAAATAAAAAATAGAACATTATTATATCTACTAAATTGCCTGTTGTGGTCATCTTTTCGTTTGCTACATTCATAAACTCGTGTAGCAGATGAAGCCATCTAATGTTTGGGTTATTAACTTCTACCATTTCAAATCCTGATTTTTTAAATTTGGTTATTTTAGAAAGGTCAGTGTTGTGCATTCCTCTAGGGCTTTTAATTTTCGCATTCACTGTCTCAGAATTCAATCTGAAGTCCCATTTCTGTAGAAATGGCTTCAGAAACTGCCACAAATGTGTTTCGTTTTAGATTTTTATTCTTGTGCAAAACACTATTGTTACAAACCTGCAATTCGGCTTCCCAGCATAGTTTGTTCCATCAACAGAAAGTTTTACAGTCATCTGAATGGGACACAGTCCAGGTGGCGCGTCAAAGGTCCCGGAGCTTGGCGACCATTTGGCGACTTGGCGACGAATTTGGCGACTTTGGCGCCAAAATAGATAATACCCGAAACTTCGAGAATTTTCCCGATCCGTCCAATAGGAACCGAGATACGCCTCGAACGTTCCTGATTGGTTGAGAGGCTTCTTGCCCCGCCTCCTGAGACCTATAAAAGGGGGCTGCAGCTGCCAGAGAAGTCAAGCCAGTAGTCCGAGTTCGAAGGTCGAAGGCAGTAGGAGTTCGAGAGTCGGAGAAGTCTGAAGACGGAGTGGAGGAGTCGTAAGCGACGGTGAGCAGCGACGGAGTCAAGCTCGTGCTGAACTGAGCTGTGCGCTACTGTCTGCAGTAGATTCTGGTTGTATGCTGCTGTGTGTGCTGTTGTAAGTTACACGTCTTGGGAGAAGATAATCGTCTTCTGTGCTGTATATAGTTGTCGCTTTGTGCTGTCCTGTGTGTCTTCGTGTAAATAAACGTCGTTGTTTTTATTCTACTTCTGCCTGCTGATTGAGCGTTCTTTACACCATATCACTCCCACTATCCAAACGAACCCCGGTAAAGAAATTTCGTAACACTATCAATATTCAGTACAAAGTCGTGTTCCCGCTATAGGGACACAAATTTTCAAGTCTCATGGTCTGATAATTCATTATATGAATTGGGGAATATTATATATTATGTATATTCTGAAAGTTAGATGCTATTAAAAACTGAATAAATACAACAAATGTCAAATTTAATAAGTATAATTGCCCATTGAAATACTACTTTATAGCATAATTATAATACCACAATTTTTCTCGTGCAACTGTAGAGAATTTAAATTTGTTAGTGGTATAATGAGGGTTCTACGTTTCTAATTTATTGCTTGAAATAAAAGAATTAAAAATCCACTCACATTTAATTATGAGCGTTTTTTATAAAGATATTTTTTTCTAACTAACTCCACAGTACATAAAATAAAATTAAAACTGCAGATGGCAAGAGAAGTTTAAAATTAATTAAATAGGGAATTATTGCCATATAACTGCTATAAATTTCATTAAAAAATATACATTGTACCAAATAATTCATAAAACACATGGGGGAGCTAACTTATGATTCTAAACACTTTTATGAATTTCACTCCTACATTTATAAATAAATTTAAGAAACAATTCACAAAAAGGAATAGAATTAAATATTTTATGAAAGTCAACAAACACAGTATTCTTAAATAATTGTGTGCAAATAGTTAAAAAAAAAAGAAAAAGAGTTGCACATTTAAAATCTTTCACCAGATTTCATTATCAAAATATCGATCCACAATTATTGTTATTACTAACACCAAATGTATAAAGCTTATATTTCATAGACAAATTTTAAAAAATTAGAAATGCATTTATATCTTAAAAATCTAGATATTTCAATTAATGCAATTATGTCCATCTCAAAATCTTAGCAAATTCAAATCTAAGAAAACGATTACTCTTCCAAGATATGGTAACAGTAAATATAGTAAGAATTAAATATTTGATTTATTGAGAGTTTTATCAATTGACTGAAGAAATATGACAAAATAACGATTAACATGCAGACAACAATCTAAAAAAAGTATAGAAATATTGGCTAAAAGGCAGGAATATACAGTACGCCGTCTCATGTCTCTGCCACATTTGGCAAAAAAGGTCTATAATATATTTTATAATGCATATTTTTCATAGCATTGGAATATTTTTTCATTAAAACTTACACCAATTAAAAATTAGTAGATAAAAAAATCAAATAGATGAAATAAAAGTTACAGGAAATAAAAGTTAAAATAAATTTTGCTTCGGGGTGAAAACGAATGGCGGAAAAAAGCACTTTTAGAGAGATGCTTTGGTAGAAATTGGCGTAAAAATTGAAGTATACAAAATAGCGTGGAGGGGGGCACGTTGTTGAGAGGCTTGGAGCACAGATATTCTTTCATTTCTGTCATGCTAAATAAATTCTATTTTCACACCAACAAATTTCAATTTTTAATTCAATTTCTACCAACGCATTCACAATAGAGAAAATGGTGGGACAAAAGCAAATTATTGACCCGTCGGGACAACCATTTACCACTGTCCCAATGATGTTTTTTCAACTGTTACAGGACAATACAGGACACAATACCAGATTGACAATAACTGTGCACATTAGTTACCTCTTGTAAATCCACCTTAAATCTTTAGTCAGCTTTAAAAGAACTAACATATGAAAAGAATTGACAGAATAATCAAAAAATTTGAAATTTCATGTGAACAGATTTGAGCTTGGGCTCGAAGTAGCAACCAAAGAAGTATGGTGATTGCTGAATTCGGAGGTTTACTGTATAGCGCTTCTGATGAAGAAAACAAAAATCATTCATAAAGATGACAAATGAAAATGAAGAAAATGAAAAAACAAGCATAAATAAAGATCCGTTTTTCGTGTGTTTGCTTATGAAAATTCTAAATTTGGAAGGTTTAAAATATTGTTAACTGCAACTGCTTTGAACCTTTCAGTTGTTGACTGAAAAAAAAAACGAATTCTTAATTCGTTAAACTCACTGCTTGCATTAATTATTTGATAGAAATAAACAATATTGAATATTTGATATCCCTGATTAATTTTTTTTCTCCATTATAAGCTTCGCAATACCTACTACTGGTATTGCGAAGCTCTTTTAAATCAGTCAAGCAAATACCATTTCTACTGGAAGGAGTGTTTAAACGGCTTTTCTATTGAATTCGGAGACATTTGCTATTAAAATACGAAAAATGAGTACCAAAATTATCTTATTTCACCATCTATAATCGGATATTTCAACTGTTTGTCAACAACTATTCTTTTCTACAGACATTTTGCCGGTTCGTATTTTTTACAGTAAGTAAAATTTGTGTTTGCGTTGTTTTTCTCTTCATAATTTGTTTGCTGTTATTTTGTTGCATATTTAAATGCCATTTTTTTTCATAGAAAATAATTTATAATTATCTATTTACATAATTATAATGTTGTTTAAATTTTGTTGAAAGTGATGTATAAACGGTATATGTTGCTCCGCCCATTTACTGGAACCTGCGATCGCGTCGCGCTTCAGTCAAATTATTGGTTTGTTTAATCTGTGCTAAGAAAGCGAATGTAACAGTTATTCCAATTCAGGTATACACATTACTACAAAACTATCTTAAATTTTGTTAATTTCAGTAACATATGTTATTTTTAATTCATTGGAAATAAATTAAGATTTTAATTTTTTGCCGCAAAATTATATCTGTGTTTTATGTTCATATAACTGCGCGTAAGAATTTTCATAATTTGCAGCTTTTGTATTTCATAGTTCTTTTCATATTTTAAACGGTTTTAGCGAAAATTTATTTTTATCAGAATGATATATAATTAGTAAAAATATTGTAGCTTTCATTTACTTTGATTTGATGCAAATATCTTGTTGAGCTTATATTGTAATTAATAATAAAATTTAATTAATATATTTTCACTTATAAATTTTCTATTTTCATCTAAGTTACATTGAATTGAGAATTTTTATATAAATTGCATTTTATTCTTGAAATAGATCTGTTGTTGTAGAAAATTAAATTTAAAATTTTCTAGTAGCTATTTAATTATTAGTGGAACTTGAAATACTGTTATATTTAAAATGAAATCCTATTTGTTTATTTATATTATTAGGAGCGGAACTATTTTAATTTGTCTTTTCAGTTGAATCTTGAAGAATATATCATGAGTTTTAAGAAAATTAAATATTTATATAATCTATGAAATATATCAGTTTTCTTTTATTAATTTGGGTCAATTGAATACCTATAAATTTTTCATTAATTAATTTTCATTAGTTGAAAGGAATTAAGGTAGAACTTGTGTACCATATGGTGAGTGATTTAATAACTAAAATAATGAAAAAATTGCCAACAGCTTTTTAGATGCTAATTAAAGGTAAGATAAAATGTTTTTAAAAAAATTGTGATCTAGAGTTTTGTCTAAAATCTGTGTTTAAATTTTGTATATTTAAAAACATCATTTATATCTGCATCTTGAATATGCTTAAATATATTAAATAAGTTTATTTTATGTAAAAAAAATTATTTATTTATAATTTTCTTCTGAAATAGTAAGCTGTTCATTTAATCATCTTTTGATGCAGGTCTGTTCTTATCTATTTATTATTTGAGTATCTTCCACTTTCGGTTACTTTTCCTACTTTCCCATCAATATCTTTCTTAGTTCAGTACTATGCAAGTGTATATATTTCTAAAACTCTGTGTAGAAATTCTTTACTTTTACTTTTGTTGTGATTAAAAGAGGTCATTTCCCCAGTAAGATCTAATTTACTTGATTTATTTTTCTGCTGTATTGTGTTAACTATGTGGTGCAAAAATTACAGAAGCATTTTAAATTTTGGAGAGAAATGAATTCTTCCCCCTCCCCCCTTCTTTTAAAGAATGTACTTTCTTTAATTTGGCATGGAATTAGGATGAGAAACGGGGGACGCTAAAACTGGAATATTCAAAGGGAAAGTCTGCTTAAATTGTAAAATGTTTTACTCCTATCATGTCATACAAAATTAACCTTTACAAAATAGTTATTTGAACCATTACTGAAAGAAGTCTTCTTCTGTGTGAACAGTTCTTTTATCTATAGCAAAGCTGAAGGTAAGGGTATTTGTAGGATGTACTATGAGTGAAAATGAGACTGAAAATCTCATAGAGCTATTAGCAAACTTTTTTGAAAAGCCAAAGTGATCCAAACTCAAATTTGTAAATTTTAGGATATTAAGGTGTAATCTAAACTTAAAAATTCATTTTCCTTTTTCCACACTTGAATTGTTAATCTGAAAACTTCAATGTTGTCAGCATAAAACAGAATGAAAAATTTCACCAAGACATACAAAAAATTGTAAGGCGATATCTTTGAAGGAGGAATATCAGCATGATTGCTGGATGTTGAAAAGTGACAATTTCCTGAAAGTCTTCTTAGTATTTTTTTTTTAAAAAAAGCTGTTAGAAAACAAAAAAATACTAATGTAGTGTTGTAACCTTTTTCATGGAATTGTTTATCATTTAAATTGTGGTAAAACTCGGATATAAATGCAAGATATATGTTTATGATGTAATAAAGCAGAAATGTCAAATATTTTATTTCCCTTGAAGTATTGGACCATTCTGTCGGAAAAACCTTATTTTATTTTTTAATGAATTTAATTTTTGAAACTAAATTAAAAAATTATATAAAATTCAGTTATCAAAATTGAAACAGTTTTGAAAGGCGCAATAAAATCAACCCATTAGAGATAAGGTACATATTTACCTTTGAAGTATTATACATTTTGTGTAAATGGAAAGATAAAAAATGTTACGCTTTCTTACATGCTGTACTTAATATTTATATAATGAAAGGGACTTAATTTGGGAAAACAAATTTGGTCATCTTTAGATTATTGTCAAAAATGTTTGTTTTCACCGAAATTTTTCATGGTGGCCAGCCGACCGGAAAACCGGGAATTGTCAGGGAATTCCGGAAGGACAAGAAAAGTCATGGAAATTTATTGTAAAACTGGGAATTTTTTTTATACATTGGCAATTTTTATCAAACGTGATAATTCAGTGGTATTTTTTCATAAGTAGAATGAAACTTTGTTGGCAACTAATGATAATCAAACTTTTACTGATAGTCTAAAATAGACTATTGAAGAGAAAGATTAACTGCCATATCTAATTTATTGCATATACAGTCTGTCAAAAAAGAATTGGGACACACAAGTTCACAGATTTTTATCACAATATGGTACTTAAATATGCAAATGAAATCAAATGTAGAAATAAATATTATTTTGATATATACAAATTATAATAATTCAAATAAAACTCTCATATTTATGCAATTGTGGTTAGGATTGAAAATAAAAGAAATCAAGCAAAAAAAAAAAAAAAAACATGCTCAAAAAAAGTATTGGGATGCTTCCCAATAAATTTTTAAAAACAATATAAACTTAAAGGTTAATATCTTGATGGACCAGCCTAGCTTTTATAACTTCTCGTAGTATATTTAGCATGGGTTGGACCAATTTTTTGTAAAATGATCCATTCATTTTGGTTTTTAATTCGACCAAATGTTTTCTTAAATTCTGCTTGTTAGAAATTTGATGTTCGTATAGTTTTTGCTCTAAATAATCCCACACCTGCTCGATGGAATTAGGATCTGGACTTTGTGCAGGATTTTTAACTCTAGGACAGTGGTAGAGGACCCATTACTTACTAATATCAGGCGTATGTTTCGAGTCATTATCTTGGTACAATTTAAAATGTCTTACGATTCCCAGCTTGCTCACACTTTGCTTTAAATTTCGCTTGAGAATATGAAGATGACTTGTTTATTCATTTCACCATCAATAAAATGTAAGTTCCCGACTACAGTGCTTGCCATACAATCCCAAACCATTTGATTGCCATTTCCATATTTAAGAGTATGTCATAAATTTTTGACATTCATAGCCATATTGAGTTTCCACTAAGTGTTTTGCTTGTCTACCGATCCGAAAATATTATATTTGCTTTCAGTATAAAAAATTAAATTTTCCTAACATTCTTTTGGTTGCTTTACAAACATTTTAGCCTAGCTTGATAATTTGTTTTGTTAATGCAGAGCTTTCTTTGAGTTACTCTGCAATGATATTTGTTTTCTTCAAACAATTTTGACATTTTCAGGATATACAAATTTTCCGAACTTATTCTTTCATTGTAGAATCAATTTCACTGCACTAGTTTTTGGATTAAAATGAAATTGTTTCACAATCCATCTCTTTTCACATTCATTAAATATTCTTGGACACCCTGATCTTTACCTGTTTTGAATACTGTTTTCCTGAACCTATGAATCTTAAAAACTATAGACTTATTCGAATTAAAGATATGTCCTATACAGCAAACTGATTTTCCATTTTTCCAATGACTAATTACAAGATTTCGCACATCAACTGATATATCTTTGTCTTTTGCCATTTTTTTCTATAACTAATCTTTAACTATTGAACATTTTATGGTTAAATTTATTTTATTTTCTTTTTTCTTTTTAATTTCAATTATATTTTCCATGAAACATTCTAAATAAATCCTGAGCAAAATTTTGTTTTCATTTCAATGAGTTAATAGTATAGTTGAATTTTTCATTTTTTTTTTTTTTTATTTATTTATTTAGTGTTTTTATGTAAAATTTAAATTGTTATAACTCGGTATATTACTATCCAAAAGTGAATGGCCTTATTAAAGATAAATATAGTTTATTTTAAATTTAATGGGAGTTCCATCTTCTTGAACATTTCACTGAGAGTAATAAAAAGAAAATATTGAATCATGAAAACTTTATATCTGTCGCCTCTCGGCTTCATTTAGACTTTTTATGAATATTTCAGTAATCTTTTCTTTCGTATTTCTTAAGTGTTTGATGCAAAAAAATGTAATTATGAAATTGCTGAATCTCTGAGCTATTTTAGATTATCAATGTTTCAAGAAGTTGCCTTTTTATAATTTACAAAATTATATGTTTCACTTAAAATTAAATGCTGTATGATTTAGGATAATTGAGGAAGAACTCTATTTAATGACTTTGCATGTTTAAACTTTAAAATATAGTCATATCATTTTCATTTTCAAGATTATCTCAACTGAGCATCTGTTCTTGATTTTAATGAAAAATGTGCTTTTATGGGAATAAACTGTATTTTTCAGACTTTATTGTTTTTGTAACTAAATAAGTGTGCCATATTTTATGACAAAGTTAACTTGTTTTGTATCATTTATTGTTTATTTAATGATAATCCAAATATAAAACTTCAGATATGTCTTCATTATTCGTGCAATTCCCTTGCATCTATATTTGCAAAGATTTTTTGACACAAGCTTTGGATCTATTTGATGATATTGTTTATGTTATCAGTTTTTCTATCAAATGTTTTAATAGTTTTCTGTTCAAAAATGTACCTAAAACAATTTATATTCAAAGCTATGCTACATAGTGTTGATTGTTCTTATATAATAATCTGCATTTTATATTTCCATTCTTTGTGACATACCTGAAAACTATGAATGTTTTTGATTTCATTTTTTAAAAAAATTAAATAATGAATAAAATAACTTGAAAATTTTGTTTTGAAGACTTTATTAAATTATATTTTACAGATTGTACATGCTTTATTCTTATATGATTACAGGATGGATCCACAGATTTTCAACAGAAGAACTCTTGCAGTAGTTCTTGAGAAACAGGTAACTTTTTTTTTTCAATTTGTTGATTAAACTCTTCTTGATATTTTTGTTCTTTTTGCAGTTCATGATCAGTTAATGAGATTGCAGGTATTCTACAGAAGCCTAAATTCACTGTGAATGATGTAATTGTGAAGTGGAAACGTCAAGGCAGTGAAATTGCTGAAAAACAAACTGGTAGGCTGAAAAAACTTGGTGAACGCAGCCGCAGAACTCTGAAAAAGATATTGAAACAAAATAGCAAGTCCTCATTGATGGAAATTTCTCAGCAGTTCCAAAGCTCATCAGGCATTAGTGTTAGCAGCAGGACTGTTCATCGAGAGTTAAAAACCTTGGGATTCCATGGTCGTGCAGCCGCAAGCAAGCTGAACATCACTTCACAGAATGCGAAGCATTGATTGCAGTGGTGTATAGCTCACCATCATTAGACTGTGGACATGAGCAAAACTGGTCTTTGGAGTGATGAACCTAGCTTTACAGTCTGGTCTGGCGGATGCCCGGCGAATATTTCTTTAGTGACTGCATTATGCCAACTGTTAAGTTTGATGGTGGAAGTATAATGGTGTGGGGGTGTTTCTCGTGGTTTGACCTGGCACCGTTAGTTCCTGTGGTTGGAAACATGAACTCTGAGATATGTGGACATTCTGGACAATGCTGCACTCCCAACTCTATTGCAATATTTTGGGGAATGACCATTTCTCTTCCAGCAGAATAGCTGATCCATTCACTCTTCAAGGCTTGCATAGATGTGGTTTGACAAAATGGGTATTCAAAAACTTGACTGGCCTTCTCTGAGCCCTGATCTAAATCTCATAGAACACCTTTGGGACGGATTAGAGCACGGTTTATGTAGCCAGCCTAATTGACCATCCTCGCTGCAAGCACTCACTTCAGCTTTTATGGATGCCTGGAAATCAATTCCTTTAGCCACCTCTCAAAAAACTGGTGGAAAGTCTTCCCATATGTGTACAGTCTAACATCGATGCAAAAGGAGGACCAACATCATATTAATATGTGCCTCAGTACACTCACTCTAAATCCATATCATCACTGGGTCTCCAGATACTTTTGCCCAGATAGTGTATTTGCATGTGAACAAGTTCATTAATTGTGAAAATCTTTAATTTATACTTTAAATCTGAAAATAGCTTAATTCGTATTATTTTCCGCTTTTCTCTTCCAGATTCTAATAAGAAATTTGTTATAAAATTGAAAGTTATTTTTTGCTCCATGAGATTATCTTGTGTCGTTGTTTTGATGAAAGAATTAATTTATTTTCAAAATCGACAAATCAGAATTAAGTGATAGTACAGTTCTGGAAAAAAGGAGCTTTCTATTATATTTAAATTTGGATAGTTAACATTAAATTTGTTTTATGTTTCATACAAGTCGGTGATAAGAGTACTTATTGTGATTCTTGGATTATAGGAACCAATTCTTTTTCATTGACAGTTTTTTTAGTGATGACTGTGTTATCATGGAGGTATTATAGTTCATTGCATTTTAATTTTCTTTGAGAAATACTTTCAAACTAATTTATTTGTGACAATTGAAATTTTGTACTAAATTATATAACTGTCTAAATTTAAAAATTAATTTTGAATTTCCTTAAAGCTTAGTTTGAAAGCTTATTTGAAAACATTTAAATTGTTTTAATAAATCATTAAGTAGGATTGAAAACACTGGATTATGAAAATGGTGAATATAGGCTACAACAGTTAAGATTTTTGTAAATTATTAAAAATAAATTTTCATAAGTTATTTTTTGATCTATAGATTTTATTAAATATATTAACTGCTAGATGTGATCAGTTATTTAAAGAAAGTTATTTTGTAAAAATACTTTTGATAAAAATTGATCTTAAAATAAGTTATAACATTTGGCATTTAGGAAAGTCCTTAATATTTGCAAATTAATTTAATTTGCCATTTTGTGGTGATTGTTGAACAGACTGTTATTTTGTATCTGTTAATTTTGAAGGACTTATTGTTAAGAACATTAATATTCTAATAAAAATCTCTATTTTTCAGAGTAAACTCGGTTCAGAATAACGGCTATGTTATTGTTCCAATTGATCTAAACAAAATGATCTTATTCATATCTGTAATTATTCAAATAATTTTATATTAATTTTTGAAATGCTCAAAGTTTTCTATTTGTTGAAGGTTTATCTAAATTTTAATGGTCTTGTATTTTTTATTTAAGTTACTATCTATTTAGATTACTAGTTGATTTCACTATTATATTAATAGTAGTGATTTAAAATATTTTCTGTTAATTATCAATGTGTCCTTTTTATTCTGTTATTAAAAAGTTATGTGCAGAATGATCAAGCATTAGATTTAATTAAAGATCTTTTTGAATTTTTGTCCTTTATGATTCTAATTTAAACAGTAGTTAATTATTATTTGATTAACTAGAATTAATATTTTTAAACTAATCGTAATACATAAATAAATAAACAAAGCAAAAAATCGTTACAATTGTTTTTATGAAAATTGCTTGAAACATTTTTAACTTAATCATCAAAGAAGTTTCTTGTCACATCCTCATAGGCAATGACTCAGGGACGATCTACATAATTCCAAAGTTAAAACCGTCTGGAGATATGATAACATCATTGAAAAAATGAAAATAAAATTAATAATCTCATGATCATAGAAAATTTATCTTAAACTACAAAAAAATGAATTTTTTTTCCCACAACAAAACAATGCATAATATGGTTTCTTTCTATAAATGTTGGCTTTGAATGTTGTCAGTCTTTATTGTATTGCTTTATGATGCAAAGCATCACACTGTGACTCTAATCGAAGTTCCACTCAAATGTTTTGGATGGAAGGCATTTAATAATGCATCAAATATTTCACATTTTTTGCTTAACTATTGCATATCCTTTTGTTATCTGAAGATTCCCAGGTAACGGGTTTAGACATGAATATGAAAAATGTGAATAGCTGACTAATTATCACATGTGATACGAGTTCAAAGAGAAGAGGCCTCCCAAACTTAGTTATTTGTCATGATAAATGTTTAAATCAAGGTTGCACATATTACATTAAAAAAAAGAAATGTACATCGCTAATATACCTTACCTTGTCAGTTTCTCTCTTCCTAAATTGAAAAGAAACTGAAAGAAGAGGTTTTTGAAAGACAATTAAGTATACATTTAAGGCACACGGTGCCTTTATTTTGTTGATGAAAGATGTTTTTTGCTAACTTATGCTTTTATAGTTGTATCTTATGATTGTGGTAAGACTGTTATAACCAGAAGTTTCTAAAATTGGAAAAAGCTTGTTACGACAATAAAACTGAAATCATTAGAAAAACAATGTTTTGAATTTTAAAGTAGTGTAAAAATAATTTTCATGCAAAAGTCATTTCAGAATTTGTTGACAGCTAAAATTGTGCAAAAATGCTAAACTTACTGAATTTTTAAAATTGACATTTTAATTAATAATAGAAAAATGTCTAAGTATATTTCGTATCTGCATCTAAATACCCTGATTTTCATTTCAATAGTCTGTTCTGGAGATTATAAAGAAATAAACATTCACTTTTATTAGAAATTTGATGTATGAATTTGAGAAAATATCTAAGAAATAATTTCTTAGTTAATTTTTTCGTTATAGTGATATTTTTGCAATTCTTCTTTCATTGGAAGGAATTTTCATTACTTGAGTACAAGTGTTTGGAACTTTATTATGCTACAATATTGCTTTTAAATGGAAAATTAAATTTAATTATTTTTGTTTGATCTTTTGAAAAACATTAATTTAGATTTTCCTTTTCAGAATTTTCCTCTGCAGAGCTATAATTTATTAGTGAATAATCCAGTGAAAAATTCAACTAAGCAGAACTCATCTCAAAGTTTGTCAGCTAAAGAATTGAGTGAAAATGATGATTTAGTCACTAGTTTAGTTTTAGATCCTTATTTAAACTTCTCAACCCACAAAATGAATACAAGGTATGCATGTAGTTAAGCATTCTTGTTTAAATTGCATGTTTTTCTTTGGTATTTTATATTTAGGATATTGGTGGTCTGGAAATTAAATTATGTCAGCAAAATACCTTTCTACAAAAATATTTTTATTATTCTTTTGAAAGTCCTGTGAATATCAATTGCTATTTAATTCTGGAAAATACATGCAAGCTTTTTTCCAGTATTGAAATATCTCAAAGGGATTAGCGCTTATGGTGAAATACTAACATTTGTTTATTGAATCTTCAAATCATGATAGTCAGTGAAAACAGATAAATAGTTGAAGTCTTAGAGGATTTTAAAATGGCTCCTTAATCACTGTACACAAAATATTATGGATCACTGGTAAGTATTAAGTGTAGAAAAGGGGGCACTAAAAAAATGTATGATTATCTTTTATATTTTTGGAATAGAAAGCTCTTGAATAATGAGAATTATGGCAGCTGGATTTTCAAAGGCACAGAGAAAGAGATAAGTGCATGCATTTATAAAATCTATGGCCTTCTAATACAAATGCAGTGTTATATTTAAAATAATGCAAAATTGTTTTATTGAAACTTGGAAGTTAGTTACCAGTGGGGAAAAGGAGTGTTGATATGGGAATAGTATTAATCGCTAATCTTTGCTCTAAATAGTCTGGAAAAAGTGGAGAAAACTCTTACAGGTTTCAACAGATCCCACCCCCACCCCCAATGGTGGTATTGTTATATTTAGTGTGTTTTTATATTGCTTAGTTGCTGAACTGAAATTGTTTTAAAAATGGATGAGGTATTGCTGCTTGGAGGATTTGCATTGCATTTGCAAGGAGATTTTACATTTGTTCTGAGAAATGAATCCAGACAGCAAGATTGTCAAAGTTATTTGGGGGGGGGGGGCAATTCTTAATATCTACTTTGAGTTTAAGTTTTGGCTTATTAACTGCAAGATGAACATATGTCCTTAATGTTATTTACTGAAACATCTCAAAGTTATCAACAAGAAAGTACTAACAATAATTTGATTTAAATTTAGCATTTGCATTTTATGTCTGAAACATGTAATTTTATATTCCTTGGTGTTTTTAGTTAATTAGTGTAAGAACCTTGTTTTGAAGTTCTAAGCAAAGTAAGAATTCCTAATTCAAATAAAAATTTTATTGAATCTTCGTGGCCAGAAAGTATTTGATGCTAGAAGCCACCTATGTTGCTTTGTCTACATAATACTATTCTATATAGTTTCATATTGCATAGGAACTAATGCATAATAGAAATGCAAAGTAATTTAAAGATGTTTTTTAATTTTCAAATGGTAGTAATGGATTACCAAAGGCATTCTCTGAGAACATTATTTTTAGCAATTTATTAAACTGCTTTAGCATTTTTTTTTTGAAAAAAATTTAAATGGTGAAACATTAAATTTAAAAATTAAGCAATAATAAATTGATTCCCTTTTATGATGTAAAAGAAAACTGGCATAGAATTTTATATAGATTTACTCATGCTGTTACATTAAACAGCTTTCTTATTTTTGCAAAGTAAAATCATTAATTGGGAGTATGATTCTTTCACCTGTATTTAAAAATTTTCAAATTACAACTTGGTGTTATTAGAAAAAGTAATTAATTTTAAGAAAACTTGTTACGGTTTGATACTGCTGTATTTACAAAAAGCGTTAATTGAAACAAATTTGCATATCTAGATGAGATTTTTAATTTTCCACTCCTGTATTGCCTATTACTAAATGTATCTTTATATATATATATAATATGCAACTATGCACATCATGAAGTCTTTATATATGTTAGAGATTGATTCATAATTCATATGTTTTATTGTTAAGATAAATGAAAAGAAATTTAGTGTATTTATGGGAAAATTTGGTTGAATGTTCCGAAAAACTGACCTTGCCTTTAACTTTTTGTGTGCTAAATTGAAATGTTTGATGAAGTATACACTGTCAGTACTTTAATGACCATATCTGAGGTTTGCAAACAATATATTAAAAATCTCTAATTTAGGTTACTCATATGTATAGCTTTTTTTAAAGTGGTTAAAATAGTTAAATGTGATTACTTATTAATATAATGGCTCATTTTCTATAAGAGATATTAAAATTTATTTGCATTTGCTAAACTTTTCTTTTGACATTAATTGCAACCTTCTGAAATTGTGAACTTGAATAGAGACTTTAAATTTTTTTTTAGATTTCGACCTCCTAAAGTTAATAGAGAAGAACTGAGACGCATTATATTAAACTTTGGTATTCACCAGAATTATGAAAAAGCATATGAAGAGTTGATTTCTGGTGACTGGGCTACTGCATACTTCCATCCAAAATCAAAACATCAGCAAAAAATGTTCAAGGAGCATGTAAGTATTCTTTATGCCAAGGGTAATTTCTTATAAATAGCATGCTTAACTTCCTTTGATTTATTCATTCACTTTTTAGTATTCTTTGAGATCAGCTTTTTTCAAATAACTTTTTAATTTGGAAAATGTTTGTCGTAAATCGAAAATTTGATTATGAATACAAAGTATTAGATAGTGGAATCTTGTTATATGCCAGTTGTGTTTAAAAAAATTGGACTTGTAGTTTTCTCTAAATATTGTGTTTGAATAAATTTCAATTGTTAATAAAATCAATGATTTTTATCTGTTCTTATTTATCATCTTGTTGACACAGCTACTTTATTTTGTTTATTGGAAGAATTTCAAGAAAATCAGAAAAAATTATAGGAAAGTAATTTAATGGATAAAATAAATATTACTGGGTAAAATGACTAAATCCATAATTTTTCAACATTTTTAATTATTCAGAACAGAAAATTAAAGCTAATTTCAACAGCAAATAAAGCATGCAAAACGTCTAAATTTGGATTGCTATTCTGACTGAATGTCTTTGTGTACTCGTTTGAACCAGCAGATATTCAGTACTGAATGTTCTGGATATAATTTTGACTTCTAATAAACTTTTATCATTTTTGTTATCCAACTCGTGTTATTCTTTCAACTCAAAGTTTTTTTATTTTAAATTAATAGATTGAAAAAAAATTGATTACTGAATTAAGGGATCTAATTCACATTTTGACCTATTTAGCGTCAATTAAAGAGGAGTTCAGCATCATTAGTCAAATCAAATCGATAAAAAGTCAGATTAAATCCATATTACAACCAATTTACAGACTTTTTAACCAGACAACCAATTAAAAACATTTTTGTTCATAATTTTATTCTTTTTCTGCTGTTGATATACTTGTTCAGTGTACATGTATATATTGCAGGTTTTTCGTTATTTACGAATATTTGACAGAAATGCTGGTTTTGAAGTATTGCCATGTAAAAGATATTCCATGGAAAATTATATGGGAGCAAAAATATGTGCCACCAAAAAATGGTATGTGAGTAACTATCATTTCATTTCAGCAAAAATAGATTTAGAATGTTTATTTATAGAAAATGTTCTCTTTCTTTTTAGCATTTGATGTAATTTCATCGATAACTCATAAAATCCCATATATATATAATATACTGTCTTGTGTTTCTTTTAAAATGTTTTTACTCTGTATGTATATTAATTATAATACTTTTGCTCAAATTCTTATTAAGATAAGTTTTTGCATTTTTAGACAGGGTAAAGTTGAACTTAGGGGTGAAGCAAATGATTAGCTGTTTTCCCCTGTCCTTCTTAATCACTTCATAAATGTTTGCATTTACGATTTCAAAAATTTAGACATTGGCTTGAAACAATCTTCATTTTCAAACTAATTATTAATCTTCGTACCTGATTCTTTTTCATTTGTTTTTTATAAAGGAAAAACAAAGCTAAGTAACAATGCCCTTTTAATTTAATTTCATTCAAATTACTGTTCAGTGTGTGGTAGTTTGGTGATCAATTTTACTGTTTCAGATTTTAATTTATTGTTATCATTTATCTTGGAATTTTTATATCAAAATTTAATTGCATTAAGTATTTTTGTATAGTGGCATATTGAGTTTGAATGAATGTAGCAAATTTATTTTATTTCAAATTTGATATCTAATTATTGTATGATTGTAACTAATTATGTTTATAGAAAAACAAAAATAAAATACTTGGCATCTGAAAGTTATCACATAAATTGAAAATTTTTTGTCAAATATGAAGTATACGGTTTTAGTTAAATTATTTTTTCAAGCTGAAGTTAGTGTTCTCTCTTTTTGGTGAACTTGTCTTAGTCACTATTATATTTGCATAAAAGTATGCAATTTAAATTGTTATGGCAATAAATTGATTTAATAAATAGTGAAGAGAACTTGGATTAATTCAATCAGATTATAATCTTTGTTAAGGTTTAAAAGTAGCTTTTGTTATAATAGATCTTTTGATGATATTGGAAGTTAAGGTGTTTCAGTTATTGCTTTTATATAAAATTTTATCTGAACATATGATTTTCACCCTGGCATTTTTGATTAATTTGCACATGGTTGTTCAATGGCTAAATAGTTGCTCTTAGATAATCTAAAGTCCATTCACATCGTTTTTTGACATTTGTGGCAGAGATGATTGGGACTTCTAATAGCATTTTTATTCATTAGGAAACGAAACTTTATCAGTTAATTATTTATACTTTGGCCTTGTATATTATTATTATGCTCAACAGACTAAGTACAAAGACCTCTTGAAATAGTTGGGATTGTTTTAATTTTGGGGTATTAAAATGTTTTCTGGAAATGCAATAAAAAGCTATTAGTTTTGAAGATCTTTGTTATTGTGTTTTTATTTAGTATTGTTATATTTTAAATCCCACCTTAAACGCATATGGTGTGATTTGAACTTATTTAAAAAAGCTATTCTACTGAAATATCAGAATGCCATATTTTAATGGCTACAAAATTAGCACTAGTGCTCTAATTGTATTCGCATATGCTTATTATTATATAAAAACAATTTTTTTATAGTTCTATTATGTGAAGATGAATTATGGCTATAAATACTTCTTAAGATTATATAGAGACTTAAGTAATTTACAAAAATTACCTGAACACCACTATCACTCCAATGCAAGTAATGAAATCATTTCTGAATTGTATGGAATTGTCAGGGGTGTTTGTGCTCCGGGGAAACCCCGGAATTCCGGGGATTTTGAACTTCGATACCCGGAAATTCCGGGGATCGTCGTTCAAAAGGAAGTAGGAATAATAATGAATTATTTATTTTGATCTGAGTAATTTTGTTTGCTTTGAAAGCAGAAAACGCAAGGTCAGTGTGTGTGGTGAAAACTTCTCCTTTCTTTCTCCAAAGGCAGTGATAATGCGTAAAAAGGGGGAAAAAACTTCTTTTTTGTTCTTTCCTTATTGCGAGTTATGACTCATTCCTCCGGTTCTCGGACATTCTCTTCTGGATTCTTTTCGGCAAGTAGGCGCGGCAGAAAAAAAAGGGAGAGACTTCGTTCGACCAGATGTGCGATCACGTGACTCTGGGTTCAAAGGTCTTATATCTCCTGGCGTGGCGCCAATAAGTAGAGAAGGGTGATTTTTCGCATATGAAACAGAAATTACCCCTTAAAAATTCATATCTAATTAGTTTTACAGCATTAGATCCAGAGCTAAGAGGTAAAACCAGTACAATATTAGCTTTTGAAAAATTATCATCTTTTATGTCCCATATTTTTAGTGATAATGAAAAGTCAAAAGTAGAAGCTGAAATAAGGTTATACCAGAGTGATATTGATATCACCAAAGAAATGCTCTACACATCTGATGAAAGTGGAAATCAAGTCAAGTGTACAATTGATAAATATTGGTTTAAAGTTTTTAATTTAAAAGATGATTTCACAAATGATTATAAGTATCCTACATTGGCTAAATTGGTCAAAGCCTGCCTTAGCTGCTTCCATGGCCCATTAGTGGAAAGTGCATTCAACTTAATGGATACACTTGTCACTGACTATAGAACCTCTCTTAAGATTGATTCCCTAGATGCAGTGCAGACTATTAAATATGACTTAATGGCTTCTAAAGAAACCTCATGTGAAAAATATGGCTCAAAAAATCCAATGACTGATCCAATTCACAAAGATCTCTTGCTGAATATGAACAGAAGTTGGAAAACATATAAAGAGGACTTAAAAACATGTATTTCAGATGAGTCACCTATAAAAGTCTCTGAAAAACCTTCTACATTAGCAGAAAAGCAAACTGCTTCTACCTCTGCCTGTGCACTTCTCGAGGAAATTTCTTCAACTGTAAATGAGGAAAATAAAAGTCAACCTTCCTGCAATTATGAAGTTCACCACAAAAGAAAGACAAGCCCACAAACATCAGAAAATAAAAAAAGCAGCAAAAATTAGATAATTTTTTTTAAAGAATTAATTCAGGTAATTTAAAATATTTACATAAAATGTAGTAGTTTATATGTTTGAAAATTTATGGTTATTAATTTTGCAAAAAAAGTAATTCATTGAACTTTTATAATTAGGTCATTCATAATTGTAATTTTTCATTTCTCCCCCCCCCCCTCCTTCTCGAAACTCCAAAATGTCGGTAGTAAGTCCATAAAAGTTTCAGGGGATTTTTTGGGGTCCCACAAACACCCCTGAATTGTTCATCTTCTTTGTTTTCATTATATGCATAGTTTTTTATTGTGATAAAAATGCATTTATTTAATATTTTTTATCAGTTGTGAAATAGTTTTTTTATTGTATTTATAAAAGGAATTTAAAAACAATTTATATATAGTTAATTCTATTTTATTCTTGCATGTATTCCTCTTTTAGGTACAAAAATGAAAGAATTCCTCTTTTGGTTGGCGTAATTGCGGAATTGACTGAAGAGGAAGAAGCTCAGTTACTACAACCAGGAAGGAATGACTTCAGTGTCATGTATTCTTGTCGTAAAAATTGTGCTCAGTTGTGGCTTGGTCCTGCTGCATTTATAAATCATGACTGTCGAGCTAATTGTGAGGTAAATTTTTCTAAACCTTTATTTGCTTAATTCTTCATTCTTAAGAGTTATTGGAGGATCTGTTTATGCTATAGAGTTTAATCATAACATTGTTGGCTGATTTAAGGAGGATTGGCATGAATGTAGAATTGCAAGTTCTTTATTTTAAGAAAATTTTGTATACATTGGTTTTCATTTGAAAGTTTATTTTATTTTTTATTTATTTTAATAACTGGTAAGAATGCATTTCATCAGATATCCTTTTAATGTACTTGAAGCTGAAATTTAGGCATTTTATCTTCACATTCTTGCAGTTAAAATTACCAAAGTTAATATAATATATATTGACAATATTTTTTAAGTGCTGGATTAAATTCAAGGAATACAAGTGTAGTGATTTAACTTGTTAACATGAAAATTATCTAATTTGAATATGAAATGTTTTATAACCTTTGTCTTGTAAATGTGATTCTTCTTGTGCTTTATCTAAAAGCACCTATTTGTATATGGATTATCTTTTTCAGTCTATAGGTATATACACTCATTTAGTTTGTTTGGCATGTGATATCTAAGTACATTAACTATTCAACTGCTTATTCCTCGAGTTGACAGTTAGTCCATTTTCTGTTGTATCCCTTGTTTTTCAAGATTACAGATTTTTTTATATTGTATAACATTTAGTATCAGTTCACTTTGTTTGAAAAATACTTGAACTTATTTGTAAACATCGCAACTAAATAGTGATTTTTTGAAATTTACCCATTCAGAGGATTAACAATATCCCTTAATTCCCTTTGAGACTTCAAATGAAATCCAGAACAGAAAAGAAACAACAAGATTACTTTAATGTAGTGCTAGGGAAAAGCTGGGCTGCTATGGAATTTTTCCTTGTCCGAGGACTGTGGGTTTCTTTCTGTTGCACAATACATTTCGAAAAAAAAAATTTATACATTTATTTTTTGAGTTTTTTTTTATTGTGGAGAAATTTTTGATATGACAGAATTTGAAAATAAATCAATTTTTTAAAGCAAAGAAAAGAGAAAAATAATGAAATAACTAGTGACAAATATTTTTTTAGAGTTCACTAACACATGTTTAAAAAATATCTGAGATAAGGGTTATTGCATATTCTTGAAAGTATGATATTCACTCATGTGTGATTCAGAAAAAAATATTGCCATCAGTTTGTGTAATCTGTCATTATCATTGTGGATATCCTGAATACATTTAACGAATATATTAGAGTAATTCTATTACTGAAGATTTGCAAAATTGGTGTCACATAGATTATACTTGTTGGCTTACTGTGTCAATGAGAGAAAATGAAAACTCGGTATATATGAGGAGGGCAAAAGATCAATGCTTATACCTACAGTATTATCTAGCTAGCATTTGTTTGTGTTTCTTTATGATTGATCTTTATATTTGTGGTTGAGATTTTTTTTTTTTAAAGTGACTTATTATTATTTAGATCTGGATAAATTTTTGGTGCAATGGAATGAAATTTACTGTTTTATGTTTTAGTTGGTCTCAACAGGAAGAGATACAGCATGTGTAGAGGTTCTTCGAGACATAGAAGTTGGAGATGAAATTAATTGCTTCTATGGTGCAAACTTTTTTGGTGACAAAAATTCATTATGTGAATGTGAAACTTGCGAAAGGTATGTATTTCTCTCCTTTCTTCGCCAGGTTTAAGTTTCATATATTGCGACTCCTTAAACCTTGTAAAAACTTTCTTTTTTAATGGAAAGAATTTTTTAATTACATTTTATATACAAATAGGAGAGTCTTTTCTTCACAAAACTTTTATGCCTGTTTTTGCAATTCTTTTTTATTGAACAAATAAAAAAGAATTACTAAAATCTAAAAGTTTTTCGTTTGGCTACAGCCTTTTGCAGAAATGTTTTTAATTCAAATAATTAATTTGCATTATTTCAACTTTCATTTTTTTCTGCAATATTTAGTGTTATTTACTTTTGTACATTTTCAAATATTGTTTACTAATCTTTTATGAATGTGTTTCGTGTAATAAATTACTGCATACTACCAATGACATATGTTGCCTTTCTTTCATTGTACTGAATTTCCAAGAGCTTCTATTTTTTTTTATGTTGTAAAACTTTGTTTTTTTATTTTACAGGCGTCAGATGGGAGCATTCAAACCAAAAGATGATGATGCATGTAGTACCAGTAAAAAGTCGGGAACTTATAGTTTGCGTGAAACAGATAATCGATTGAGTCGTTTAAAACGAAACAAACATGGCACGATGAAAGAAAATATAAAAGCAGTTTCAAGTAAGCCTTTACATTTTTGTGTTAATCATTTTCAGATTTGTGTTACATAGTCAGAAACTGACACGTTTCGTTAATAGTATTAATTTTATAACTGAATTGATACCAGTAATTTGTATTCTGTTTGAATGTATTGTTTGTCTGATTTTTAAATCTGATGTGCATTTGTTATTAAATCATTTTTTTTTTTTTTTTTTGAGTTTGGAATAAATTGAACTCATAATTTGAAAGTCTCCAATTTTGCCTTTGAATCTTTCAGATTTAGCTATGATTTACAGGCATGTAATTTTTCAAATGTTAACCCTAGCTTTATTTCAAACTTCATGTAAACGGAACGAAGAAAAAATATTTTTCACGTCTTAATTTGATATTTAGAAAAGATAATTTTTAGATATCTATATTGTTTATCAAATTGAAAGCAAAATATTAAATCAATGGCCAAAAATCACTTACTCTTTCTATTTACATTTTGATAGTTCTACTTTAAAGTTCCTTTTTATCATTAAGTTTGATTTAGAAAACAGTTGATTCTGTATAGTGCTTATTGTCCGTTTCAGTATTCTGGCATTGCCATTTTTCGACGATTCTATCTCACTAAGGGGTGAGAGCCGGAAGGATGGGCGCATTTCCAGAATTCTTCATCATTCTTGGACCTTGATTTCCGCTCTATTAGATACTTTTTCTTCCAAATTTTTCATGTGTATGTGAATGTCGTATCGTTTCTGACCATATTTATTAATTTTATTTTCGTGAAAAATACTTTTTTACATTATTGTTAAAGGTAAAAATTTCCTCCTTTTGTCTTGCCTTTCACCCCTATTTTGACGAAATAACCAATCCTAACGCATGCGCAAAAGCGCGGTGGGTTTTAGAATCCATTGACAAACAATTTTTCGTTTGGTTGGAATTCAAAGTAATAATGTTTTGAAACAAATTTTATTTCATTTATGATCTTTAGATATATATAACCTTTTAAAAAAAATTTTGGAATATAAATCTTTTCTTTAGCGTTAAATTTTGTTCAAATATATCTTATAATTTGTCCCTTACTACTTTTTTTTAAGTAGACCAATCACTGTATTTAGTTTACTTTGTTAGTTCAAATAATTATTGAATTATGAAATATTTTTTAATTTACCCAAACATGACACATTTCCGTGGGTTTCTTCGTTTCCCGTATCAAATTTAATCATTCTCGAGACAATTTTTCTTTTGCATAATGAGTCTACAAAAGTTTAAATATTTCGCACATTTGTTAAATAAGCTTCCTTTATTCCAAGCATGTCATATCTATTAATATATTTCTCAACAATAGCGAGAATAAATGGTTTGTAAATGAAGGATCCAAAGTTAGGCTTAAAATTAATAATTTTATGCTTTTATTTTTCAGTTAACAGTTTTTTAAATTAAATTTTCAGCAACAAATTTATTTTGTCATGGGCCTACATGAATTTGGGTGAATATTTATTTAGGTTAGAAATTATTGGCTGTCTGGTTTACATTCACCTGATAATATTAGGAATCCACCATAAAGTAAAAACCATTTTTGAGTATGAATACCAAATTGAAGTTTCTTACTGCATATTATCATCCATCAAATAGTATCAAGAATGTTTTTTTCTGAATTCTGCAATTTTTGTGCGACAAGTGTATTTGAATGTAATCGACTAACATGAAATACTTAAGGTTACGTATGATCTTTTTTACATACTATTTTAAGTCAATTCAACTATTGTTATTCTTCTTTAGAATTCTCTTCGTAAAAAACCAAATTAAACCAATTATAAGTCAAATGAGTCGCATTTTCCCACTGGTTAAGCATTATGATGCACCAAGTGGTGCAGGAGTGGTAGTGGTATTTGCTTGTTTTTTAATTTTGAAATTTAAAAAATGTTAAAATTTAGATTGCAGAAAAGGCTCAATTTTTTGACACGATGGAATGCATTGAATTAATACTGACGATACTAGGCGTTGTTTTTGTTTTGTTTTCAATGAATAAATAATGAATTTCAGTGGAGAGGGTGATGGGCATTGTTAACTGGTATGATTAGCATTATTTTGTTGTCAATGAGAACACTTAAAACTTGTCGGATTATTTGAACTTTTTGGATTTAATTAGCACTCCTAAAATTTTCTATTTTTTGTGAGCTTGCTAAAAACGTCTTGTACTTGTTTCTAATTCTCAAAAGGATTATGCCATTTCATTTAAAAATATTTACTCACTCTATTTTAAGTAACTGAATTTTTTTAGGTTTCATTCTTCTTAAGAAAATATTCAAAGTGGAGAGTCTTCATTTTATATATATTTTAAGATTTTTTTTTAATTATAAGTGTCGAATTGTGGAAAACGAAAGCGTTGGCAAAATCGTATGCTTCTCTCATGAAGGGTTGTTATTAAAATACTTCTTTCAGTTTAAGGGAAAATTATACTTCACGATTGAAGCTTCCATTTTTATCTAAGAATATTTCTTATGTGCTTTGCTATTTGATGAGGAAAAAAAATAAAAATGAAAAGTTTTTTTTTTGAAAGAATTAAGTATTAAAATTAAATTACTGAAATATTACTTTTTTTTTTTGTCAGAATGGTATTGTTCGGATATTTATCAAAAATTTTCTGAAATTTAATTGTATTTATCATAAGCTGTACTAATGCATTATATAAGACTGCAACTTTTTTAGTGTTGCTTAGTAATAATAGTTTGACTGCTGTTAATTCCTTTTCTACTGAAGCAAAATAACTCAAATCTTTTAATGAAATTAGAAATAAGCATTAAATTCAAAAAAATTAATGATGAATTCGGCATGAAGACTCTTTCCAAGGCTCACCCTCAGGTGAGAATTAAAACCAGGATTTTTTTTTTTTTTTTTTTTTGAAGGGTGTGATTTTTGTCCAAGTATTGACACCTCGTGACCCGAAAATTCCCTTGAGATTGTGATTTTTGAAGATAAGAATTAAACTCAAAGACAATAAATTACACAGTAATAAGCAAAATATTATTTCAAAATTCTAAATGAATCTAAGCAAGACCACAGCAAAATTGAATCAAACCAAACTACATTAAATCATAAAACCCGAAAACATCAATAAAATATAAAAGTAAAGAACATGCCTGTTAAAAGTAACTTTTATGATGAAAATAAACTTATCATTAAACTAAATTCAATTTTCCATGTGTAATACTGAATATGCTTATAATGCATGATCAAAGCGCCTCATCATAATAAAAGATAAATTGAACTACGAGTTGAAAATAAAAACTCAACTTTTATGAAGAAAAGAAACCTATCAATTATATAAACCGATAGGTTTATTTTCTTTAAGTAAGTTTTTGAAGTTTTTACTTTCAACTGGTATGTTCCTTGTTTTTTATATTTGATTGTGCTTTTTGGTTTTATGATTTAATGGTCCTAGTTTGTAGTTTGGTTTGATTCCATTTTGCAGGGGGCTTGCTTAGATTTGAATTTTGAAATAATATTTTGCTTATTATTGTAATTTGTTATCTTTGGCTTTATGATATTAATTCTAATCTTCAAAAACATCAATTTCTTGGGATATTTGTGTCACGAGGGGTCAATACTTGGACGAAAGTCAAATATCTTATAGAAAAAATCCTTGCTTAAGGGGGTGATCCTTGAAAAAGTCTTCAGACCAGATTAATCTTTTCTTTTTTGTTCCATTTTTGCGTTTAAACTTGATATTTATTTGTAATTTGGTCAAGTTCATTTGTGTTTTATATGCAGAAACATTAGTGTTCCCTAAATACAATATATCTTTTATTAGTTTTGATTCAGGAAATATTTACTTTTATTTTTATAATGATTGCTTTTTTTTGGTTGATAGTTCCTAATCTTCTAATTAATTCATCATTGTTGTTGCAATTGAAAAATGATTTCATTTGCATGTTTTTCGGTTCTCAAGTTGTTAGTCTACTGAAGGGAAATATATTCTTGTTAGTCTTAGGTCTTTTCTATGAGACTCACTATAAGCATAGAAAATATTTTCAAATTTCTTTGATTACAATCGTGCTGTGATGTTGAATAGATGCTGTGGAAACTTTCTTTATTTTATTTTTTTCTCCTATTGCATCCGGTTTTTAATGTACTTTCTGTTTTCTGTTAAAAACTGATTTTAAAAAACTGCATATGAAAGAATTAAGAGCAGTTGAGTTGAATTTTCTAATGCTTTAAATTGTTTGAGGGTAAATTATATTCGCTGCTATTTTTTTGTTATTTAAAATAATTCAATTTTTTTCTGTTCGGGTATGGTGAATTCTTGATGAGTCAGATTTGTGAATCATTATTTTAAATCCATCTTATTTTCTGCATTGTGAAATTCTTAATTGTATATTGATACTGCAGAAAAAACAAATGTTTGACAAAGACTTTGACTCATCTTGAATTGATTGTATTACTGTTTTAGCACAGTAAGAATTTTCAGAATAGAGTTCTTATGCTTTATTCTCATTTTCAACATCATCGGTTTTTAATTTGCTGTATCATTAGCATCAAGCTACTTGTAATTCATTGAGATAATATACTTAGAATCATTGTCCTTTTCAGAAAGCCGTTGTGTTCAGCTTGAATCATCTTTTCAGAAACTTTGAATGATTTTTAAGACAATATTTTAAAATTGTAAATAATTTTTTTCTGACTGTTTTTAAAATCAAAATTTGTTCTGTCCTTTTTTGTATTTTTTTAATAAATAAATATTTTTATCTTTTAGTGTGAGTTATTATTTAGTGAATTTGTTATTGAATTTTTAATATCAAGTTGATAAGTAAAATATTATTTTTATTTAAAGGCATTTACGAAGAAAATCAATGTCAAATTTTGCTCTTTGAAAAAACTGAAATTTTTGCTTTATTATGCTGAAGTTGTTAGATTTAAGGTTGCTGTTACCTAATTTTATTTTATAGATGTTTATCATTTTATGGATTTCAAAGTGCTCTATGTTTGGGAAATGATTAGGGTTTTTTTTTATTCAGTTTTATTAGTGATGAAACAAAAAGATCTAAAATTCATTTTCTGTAGATAAGCTTATATCAGGTTTAAGGGCATGTAATTAGTCAAGTTTTTAAAAAAATGCCATGTGTTCTTTTCCCTTTTTCTGCCTTGTGTACTTATATAGTATGAGGCATCATCATTACATTTTGTTTTGATTTTCTGAATATTATGAAGTATGTATTATGGTATTTTCTTCATTGACTGGTTGATGGGATTTAATACTAATGTGCACTGTGGGGGGTAGTTTTCTTTAACTGAAATTCATCTGTCTAGTCTGTTGCATCTCTCAGTTATATTAACGTAGAAGTTTAGATCAATAGTCACCTATTCACCAAATTTCTCACTTCTAGCACATTAGTGTGTTACTGCATTTGAATTTTTTCAAGTGGATAGGCGTACTTCCTATTGACAGATTTTACTCAGTTATTTACAATTATGGTATATGATAATACGCTGATTATTTTTTAAATAATTGTGTTAATAAATAGTATAATTCCTTTCTTTCTCCAACCACTTTTTCTGGGAAGTTTTTACTCTTTCAAATGTGCAATAAAAGAAATCACTAAAATATGTAATAGCCTGACAAGTAGAGATTTATAAAGAATAAATGATTTGGAACTAGATAGCAATAAAGAATGGTTTAATAATAAAGAAAATTGGATTTTAATGTGTAACTTATTTTACTTTCAGTATATCGGTTGTAATTTTTTTAAAAAATGTGAAAAGTAATATTTTTTTAAGACATGCTGTAGAACTGTTGCGTATTTAGACCATCAACTATATGCCCTCCTATCTTGCCACCAGTAGATAAAAATAAATGTCATGGGTTTTTTAATCAAGTTAAATATTCAAATAGATTACTAAAGTAATGAAAGTGTGGAACTGTCAAAAAAGAAATCTTAAGAGACAGTTGTGGCTAGAAATATTTTCTTTGACTTAATAAAATTGAAATATTTTCTAGATTGTGTAATGTAGTTTTATTGCTTTCTGGTAATGTACGAGGTTTCTGGTATTCCTGTTTAACCTTTCCAAAATGAAACAGAGCAGGTCAACTATTTCAAAGTGCCGTTTTTCCTAGTTGCTGACTAATTTGTTGTATTTAACAGTATGCCCAAAATGCAATTTATAGAAGCTTGCAAGAATTGTCTTACACTAATTTGTCATATGGTATTAAATTTTGTGCCTTTGAAAAGCTGCTTTTTTTTTACACACATCTATTTAGTATATTTTACATTAACGGTTTCTTAATTTATTTATACTTAAGTTATGAATAAAGATTGGATTAGTTGAGTCTGAAAATATTCCCAATTCTTTTAGTGGACATGAATGTTTTGATGGTCTTCAGCCTTTCAGTATCATCTTAATCCAAATTTGTTATTTCTTCATTATGAAATTTTTTCACTTAATCGGCCTTCCTTCTGCTTGTAAAGGAAGCATATATTTTGTCTAAATAATACTAATTATACAGTCCAAAACTTAGTTACCAGTCATATATTTGCCAGTAAACACTGAAAAGTCAGAAAAACTGTTACACTTATCTAATATTGAGGGGGGGGACACAAGCACGCAGTACGGCGTTTCATGGATTCAACAAATTTATGAAGAGATAGTTTAAACGATGATTTCTGTTGACCAGTTCACAAAACCATGGGACTGCGATGGGATGGAAATCACCTAAAGGCTGGCAGCACGTTGCAATGCAACCCAGATATGCTCGATAATGTTCATGTATGGGGAGAGAGGGGGAACGAAATTCAGAAGAGTACACCTCGAGCCATTTGGTAGCTATTGTAGACCTGGGGGGGGGGTCGTTATCCTGTAGAAATTGTCCACGTCCGTCGGAATGTATACAGGACATAAATGGATGCAGATGATCAGAAAGGATGTTAACGTACAGCTAATCTGTCATGGTCGCATCTAGACTATCAACGGTTCCATTTTATGCCAACTGCACACGCGTCATACCATCACAGAGCCTCCACAAACTTAAACAGTTACCTGTAGGCATGAGGCCGGTACAATTGGAAACGTGACTCGCCAGACCAGATAACGTTTTTCCAGTCATTAAGAAGTCCAATGACGATGTTGGCGAGGCGCAGAACTTTGTGGCGTTAAATCAACAACAGTACAGGAGTTGGCCTGTGGCAGCGAAAGACCATATCAATTAGGGTACGTTTCACAATGCGTATGCTGATACTTGTTGATGACCCGACATTCAAATCTGTAGCAATTTAAGGGAGTGTTGAATGTGTATCGATTCTTTTCAGACTTCGATGATCTCGTTCTGGCAAGGTGTTTTTCAGGCTGTACCGATGTCGGAGATTTGAAGTTTTACCGTAAACCTGATATACGGTAAACCCTTGAAATGGTTGTGAGCGAAAATTCAAATTTCACCACTTCGAAAATGCTATGATGCATATCTTATTCGCCGGCGATTAGTACCGTTGAAAATCACTTAAATCTTGAAAACCTTCCATTGTAGCAGCAAGAGCCCATGTAATAGCCTCCTCAGACATCTGTTGTCTTTCTATACGGATTGTCGACCGTGTCGCATTACTCTAATTGGTTGTATTCCTCCATTATTTGCATATGATCAGCTGTTCCAGTTTTTCTGGCTCTACAGTGACTGGTATTTATTTTTTTATTCTTTTCTGGTATTTATCTTTTTAAATATTTTTTTTTCGCCCACCGTTAATACTAGTCTGGAAATCTACATAATGTGTATAAATTCATTTCCTTCTTGAGTGGTTTAATTAAAAATTTAGTTTTAAATTTAAATTCAGCAGTAATTTAATTTTTCCCCCCTCGTAGGTAAAGATGCTTCCCTCGTATGTTATATGTAAAAGGCATTCAAAATCTCCATTTTCTTTTTCTGTTTAATCAGTTCTAATTGAAAAGTAATGCTTGACTAATTTCAGAATTTATTTTGTCGACGGAATCATCTTAAAAATGAAACTGGTCCGAATCTAATTTCAGACCATATCTATGGAGGTCATAAATGAAAGAGCCAAATTTACAGTGGTTATTTATCTTAACTGATATACTTTTTTGCATCATTTAAGAAATGACTTTCTTAAAGTTATAATTCTGCTTCAAAGTTTTTGCTGATTGTATGCTCTGGAGGAACAGATTCCAAACATTACATATAAATAGATCGGGAATGAAGTTTCAAATTTCTTTGGCTAGCTGAAAGCTTTTTACTTCTACATATAATAATGAGTTTTACGGAACGTCTAAAAATTATAGAATATATTGCAAGGCTCGACAGTTTTCTATTTTAAAAATAGATTATTTTTATAATATGACTTCCAATGTGTTATTTGTCCAGAATTCATTTAATCTTTAGTTAAAAGTAAAATCTGTCTTTTCGGGAGAGGGAGAATTAAATAACTTCAAAAAAAATTGTATGTGAATAATTTTTACACCATCATCTTAAAAGTAAATAACTACTTTTAGTATTGTAAGTGCAATCCTTGTACAATAATTGGTCAAATTAAGAAATTTAAACCTAAATATCCTGCGGCATATTTATCTCCCTCCAGGTAAGAAGAAATAAGAAAACGATGGGTCAATATGTGGAGGTAAGGAGTGAATGAGAAATACCACGTGTCATAGATTTATTAGTATTCCTTTTATATTAAAACAATGTTTATTATTCAGAATTTTTTTAAAAAATAGGAGATATGTTCTCCCCCGACAATTAAATGTAATTAAAGGCGTACACTATGGCACAATTGCTATTCTATCCATAATTTTTACAAAATAATTAATATAAATCAACTCATTATATAAATGTTAAAAGCATTGAAATGCCTCTATATCAATGTTTGCGAGTATGTCTGAATAACTACCATGACTGAGACGCCATTCAGCAAAAAAGTTCTATGTAATTTATACAAATTTTAATAGTAGAAATATTTTAATTTTTAGTGTTATTAATTTGTTCTCCCTTTATATATTCAAACTTTTTAGAGGAATTTCCTATATTTAGAATATTGAGAAAAACTTTAGATTAATGAAAAATTACCTTTTAATTCAGAAAGGAAACTGAATTCATAAATAATTCGATTTATGGACTTGTGTATTTTCCTCCTGATATCAAATTAAAATCTATTCACAGGCATTAATTGAAACTAAAATGCCGATTTTGTCAATGTTAATTTGGCAAATGTAACAATTTTTTTAAACAATGACGACCATCTGGTGAGAATTTGAACGTTTCGTGAGCTGTGTGAGGAAATTGTATCATAATTAGAATTTTAAAAGTTGTCTACTTGATAGCTTAATTTTTATTTGTACAGAGGCGTATAAAATCATTTTAAAAAATTAGATTAATTAAGAAAATAATTCAAATGCTTCAAAGAAGTATTTAAGAATTGATTATATACAAAAAAAAAGTCCTGTGAAGAATTACCTTTATTAAATTTTCTGACTTGAATCCTGTTTTGTTGGCGAAATATTCATTTTTTATTGTTTTAATAAAATTACTGATAATTTATCAAATGTAATGTCAGGTGATGAAAACATTCTAACCTTGAAGTCAAAAGCTGCCAAATAAACAATTTCTAAATTCTTTATTGACTTACGAGTTTTTTTAAAAAATTTTGGATAACAAAATTCTTTATTTTGCATGAACGTTTCTCTTTATGATAGCAATTCCTATACAGGACTAGTTAATATGGATGCGTTAGATTTTAATCTATTATTTGAAATGTTAAGTGAAAAGACATTGTCTACTATGCCAAAATGTCTTACGAATCGAACTTTTCTTACTGAAGAATATAACTAATAATTTCTAGAATTCATCTTGTCTGCCTAGAAAATAAACGTAACAATTATTTAAAAAAGTGGAGAAAACAAAATACCGAGTGATGTAATGAACAAATGTAGTGAATTATTATTTTGAAAATTGCTCTTGCATTCTTTGTTAAATGAAATTGTTCGAAAATATGCATGTAATATAGCAGATAATTCTTGTTATTAGTAAAGCATTTATTAGTTTCCCTTTATTTCTTATTAAAATTATTCTTTCTGCCCTGCTGGGGAAATTGTTATAAAATATGTTGAAGTATTATAACATTTTATTATATTTTTACACCATGCTTGTTTTCAAGATTTTTGAAAAGTAGTTGCAATCATCCTTGAATGTTAATGCGTATTCTGGCGTCTATTTATTACTATGTTTTGAATTTTTTATAATCTGCTTTGACTCTGTGAATTATCAATTTTTAAATGAAGCTTCTTCGAATATTACATACTGGAGCATATTTGGTGTTTTTAATATTCATTTTTTGTGACATTCTTTATATACTTAGATGATTTTAAAAATCCGTGAAAAATCATTTACATTTTGACACAATACATTTTTCAAGATGTTGACTGATTTGCTGTTCCATTCTTGTCTATTAAATAGAATGTTGAAATTAGATTATCCTCAGATTTATTTACATCTGAAAAATTACAAGAAATTATAACCTAAATCTTTTAAAATTTATTAACTCTATTTTAGAACTTAACATTGTAGAATGCATGTTCAGTTTCTTGAATGTATTATGCCCAAAATTATTAATAAAAGGATGGTAACCAATATTATACCCTTTAGTTTAAGTTGTTGTTGGTCAGACACTGTCATTGAAATAACTGTTTAACTTAATGAAACATATGCCAGTTGTGTGGATGGTGCGAATTACAAAATCCTGTTAAAGCAATTTTCATCTGCTTGCAAAACTTACTATCATATTTTACATAGAACAATTCATTTAGCATTTGCCACTGTTTATCGAATAAGATGAGTAAGGTTAAAAATACTGTCACGATTAAATTAGTGAATAAGTTTCGATCTTAAATAGGAAGGATCTACAGATAGGAGTTATTGCTGGTTCATCATAGAATAAATTTTTGTGATATTTGTATTACACTTTGATTGTTCGTACAGGTGAATTTGTAAATAAAAGTGTTACTGTTTTTGTATTGTGGAATTAATCGTAGATTTTCTTCTTCCTTAGATGGATCAAGTAAATCTGAAAATTTTCCAAGACGAGAAAGTTTTCCGTTTCTAGTCCCAGATATTCTAAGGTACAGGCTAAAAGAACCTAAGGTAAATAGAGTTCCAAATGACTGTTTGGCTGCCCAGTCAGAATCGGTCGGACAGTCTCGGCAGAACGTGAAGCAAAGATCATCCTCATATAAACATGTCGTAACAGGTTCTAATTTTAAAAGTACTGTGTCATTTCTGAAACACAGAAAATGCCGTAAAACTGGCGATTCAAATATCACTGGAATAATAAATTCCACTTCTCGATTGCCAGGCTCTTCTCTTCAGAAACCAACTAGAAGTCGTTCTCGTTTTTCCATCAGCCTACAAGAACGATCATTATTAAAATCTTTAAAAGAAAGTCCTCACTATAAAACAAAGATTGTCCGTACGAAACGAAATAAATCTGATGAGAATTCTTTGAAGAAAAGAGAAAAATCTTCAGATAAACCTGATGTTCCAGATATAAGTGGAATGCCTAACATATTGTATTCTAATAATTGTCCGAGAACTTCGTTAAGAACAAGGAGGCGCAAAAATTCATTGGGTTTGTCTGAGCCTCCTGTGCTGACTCCAATGGGTAAATTAAGAGATACCGATTCCCCAGAGCTCGAGAATGCTTCATCTTCTAGTTTAATGGTGGAAGCAACTTCTCATCCTTATACACAAGGTTGTGTGAAATTTACTGTACGAGTAAAAAGAAATTCTGCTGAATCTAATTCAATCAATGCTATATCTTCAGATCAAAGGCCAAGAAGTGTCAAGAATAAGTCTCATTCCAAAAGCATGTTTTATAAAATCATACCTATAGACTGCGATGGAAACCACATTGAAAATGAAAATGCATCTGAAAAGCCTCAAGAGAGTTCAATTTCAGATAACAATCCAAAAATTCAGTGCTCATCAGTTCCGGATCATACACTTAATATTCGCATCTCGTCTCCTTGCTGTTCGCGTACTAACTCTAAGGATGAACCGGATATATTCAAGAATTATCCTTTGAAAGCCGGTACCAAAAGGTTCAGGCTTATTCTTGGCAGCGATTCCATAGACTTTGATATCCCACCTTCTAAAAGAAACTGTACTTGATTATGTAACTTGAAGCATTGCTCTATTTCTTATATATAAATTTATTTCACATAATTACAGCTTTCGTTTTAACATAAGAATTGTTAAATTTTCATTTCTATTAAGTTTATTCGACTTCTAACATCATAATTGTTTTGATGTTCTCTTATTTAACTGAAAATTGCGTTTAACAGAATTGTTATCTATTTTTAGTCATTGACATTTGATTTAATTTGAATACGATCATGTTTTGAGGATATTTCTTTAAACTACTCAAGCTTCTGATAGATGATGCATATTAAATTACTTTTGAGATGGACGTTTTGAAGATATTAATAATTTTTTTAATGTATTATGACACAATAAATATTTTGAAGAAAATAAGTCATGTTTTTCATAAATGTACAATTAAATCTGAAAAAGGCTTGACAGCATTTGGATTTACTCACTAAGCATTTATTTATCCTTTATTACTTTCATATTGTGGATATTCTTCATAATTGTATATAAATCAAATGCTATTCTATGGTATTTAATTATTTTTAATTCATCTTGTTGACTGAGCAAGCATTTGTGTTAATCATTATTATAGATTTGTCATTTTGTTGCATCTATGAATTTTTCTCAACTTTGCCTTTTGTTGTTCATTTCTAATGAATGTGTTTAGATATTCAAACTATTATTATCTTTATTTTGAATTGCTTAGACATATTATGGTTTTATTTTTCAGTTACTAATGCTTTCTGCAAATATGATCAAAATGCTTGTTACATCTATTTGTATTAGCTTGGAATATATACATCTTTTTTACACAATTATTCCATTTATAAATAGAAATGCTTAAGATGAATTGTTACCAAAAATGTCCACCATCATTAAATTTTTTTTAAACATAATACCCGACTTTTTACTGATTTTAAGTATTTATTTTTCTTCCTTTATATTACCGAAAAAGGTTTTCTTTGCGATTGTATATCCTACATTGGTGTATTAATAATTCAGTTCCCTTATATTTTAATTTTCTTACATTATTTGATTTAAAAAATGCTTACACTTGCTTTTCCACAGATCATGATTGCAGTGTTATTTGTTTTGAAGTTTTCTCTTAATGTAATAGTATCTAAGATGTATTTTATATGTACTGTATTAATGTTATTGTAAAAGAAATGTGCTTACAAAAAACAAAGTAATGTTTCATCTTGGAACAAGTACTTACAATTTTTGCATTAAAATATTGTGGTTGTAGCTTTATTGTTCTTGGATTTTAATTAAATTTCAGAATTCAGCATGTTATTTTAAATAGATATCTTCATGTTATTTATAAAGTATAGAGTTGTGTAAAAAGTATGCTATATTGACATATGTAATGTATGAAGGTTAAAAAAATAATTTTGTCATTGAATACAGAAATTTTGTGAGCAGTTGTTTGGCTCCTCAAAGCTATTTTTATTGTTTTTGTTGGCTCCTGTGTACCAGCAGGATATGTTTGGAGAAGTCATATTATTCTCGCATGTCTAAAAGTAGTTTCGGGAAAGTGAAATTCTACGTTTTACACTGTTTTAGAAGCTTTTTTTTTTTATTTTTGTGAATATTTGTTTTCTTAGAAATGGTTTTCAGGAAAATTATTCAAGTGAATTAGCATGTTTCTTATATAAAATCCGGTTTCAAATATGAATTTGTTGACCATTCTGTAAATTATTAGAAACGTTAAACTATTATATAGTCTAACTAGTCTTTTATATTGTTAAATCTTTGCTAATATTTTGGAATTGTATTATATCATGTTTTAAAATGTTAAATTACTTGCTTTGAACAGCTTCTGGAAGTTTAAATATTATTTGTTTCGTTTAGGCGAGATTAAATTTTTTTCACTTTTAATTTTAACTCTTAACAGTTATGTTGGCAATAAATGAAATATGAAGCAATTTAATTTTTCATTAACTATGTATCAAGTAGTTTGCTTATGTTTATATAAGTGGAGATTGCTAGTTCCCTTGGTATTTGTCACAAAAATGAAATTGAGTGCATGCTTCCCGTATATTTCTTCCGCAGTATGGCTCTTTTATAACTGTCATACGTTGTAGAGAATCGAGTACTCATTCTAGAACATTACCGCTTTCTGTTGACCCATTTTGAATAAAATATAAATGTACAGTTTTGATATTAGAAGAACATACTACTCATTTGTGCAGCTGGTATTTTTGAATTATGTACACACATCTATGGACATACAGATTTTTTTTTTCCCTGTGGAGCGGATTTTGTCACTAATTTTATAAATGTGCATGTAATTTTAATACGAAAAACATACCAAATTTCATGTCTAGGTGGTACTTTTGGCGAATAATCGTGTCCACATATATACGGACATGAATCCATAATTTGCTAAAATTTGTATTTAATAAAATTTTGAACTACATTTCAAAGCAGCATTTTTTAAACGAATTTCTGAAGGATTTTGTTTTTCACTTGTTAAACAATTTCAGTTTATTTTAAGAAAAACTGTCTGCTTTAGTTTTTTAAAATTAGTCTTTATTTCAGAATTGTTCATTCCTAGTGAATAGTTTTTAGCTGTTCAAAAGGGGGTTACTATTTTCTCTTTAGTCTTTGAGGGTAAAGAAAAACTGCTGTACACTTATTTATATAATTAAATTTTAAAATAAAACTTTCTTTCTTCGCTACATAAAATTTATTTTATAGATTGTATATTTTATTTTATTTACTCCTTTAAATTTCAAATAATAAGGTAATGTGAAGTAAAGATATGCTGTTGGAATAATCTTAAACATATTCTTTGATCATTTTACATTCTTGAAGTATTTTGATGGTTAAAATTGTAAAAAATAAATAAATAAAGGTAATAATAATCTTGTAATATCTCCATCTACTCTTTTTAGTAGATACTATACTTCAACATATGTCATTTATTTATTTTCTTATTTCTTATGATCAACTTTTGCATTTTCATATTGATGTTTTGTAGATATGTCTGTAACTGCTATAACTTCATATTTGATAGTGCTGTATCTTTTCTTGGAGTCATCAAAATATTTGTGAAAGATAGTACAAGAAAGGGTTTGTAAGTTAATGAAATCTGTCTGCTATATTAGTTCACGTATTTTTCATGCATTCTCAGATAGTACAGTAATTTTATCATGTTCATTATTGTGTATTTCTTGTGGTTTTATTTCAGAACACTGAAATGAAGTTTATGTTCTCATCCACAAAACAATGCATTCGTTATAAGTATATTAATCATTCATCATAAGTTGCAAACTATATATCTTAATATTATGGATTTTTTGTCCTTTGAATGTTCAGCTGTAATATTATGTTATTCGAGTAATAAAAATATTTTGAATTCGCTTATATCTTTTGTTATCTATATCTAAATCATTTTTACTTTGCAATTAATGCATATTGAATTTTATTGCTGCCTCAACTATAAAATATGATAGTTGTAAGCTTTAACACTGTTAATACTTCTATTTAAAAAACTTAATATATAGAGATTAAGTCTCTTTAATCTGCCAATAGCTTTTCTGCAAACTCCTGAAGGTCTTTTTCAACTTTATTTACAAATTTGCATTCAAACAATATATGTAGTAATGTAAGAGGGTGCATAATTATTACATCACTGGAAGCATATTTGCATCCTGCTTATTAATGGCATAATTTCACTAAATTCTTTTAAAATCGGGCTTCTGATGAAATATCGCTTCGAAAAACATTCATGAAGCAAATCTGCTGATCTTTTTAGCTCATTTTCTGCCATTAACGCACCAAACAGATTCACTTTTATGTTCATTTATCAAAAATCGTTGGTATTTTTTTGAGCTGCAGAAAAACTATCTTGCATTTAACAAGTTATAAGTATACCCAAAACGATTTTTAAAAAATTCCAAGCTAAAGTTTAAACGATTCTACTAACACCATTGTTTTTAAAATATGTACTTATGAGAGCTGATTTTTTAAATACATTTTCTGCTGCCTAAAATTGTTTTTCCTATCATATGCTATAGATAGATCTTATTGATAATATATTATTTGATTATTCAAATTTATTAATTATTCTAGACAATGCATAGAGCAAACCTACTTCAAGGTAGTTTACAGTGGATAAGAAAATTTTTAGACGTTAATAATTTTTTTTAAAAAAAAGGATTGATCACCAGTGACAATTATTTTTGGCACTCCTATCTATTGCCCAATCATCTTTTTCATCTGCCACTCAAGGCATATGTCATTGATTGTATGTGCGTACTTTAAAATGATATATGTGACCCTGCTGTGGCTCAAGCATCTTTCTTTAGTGGTGATATCCGACCCATGTGTTGTCAACTGTTCACGTTTCGAAATTACAAAGCCCTTTCCGAAAAGTTTATATCCAGAAAAATGAGTCTTAAGATGTTGAGTGAAGATGGTTGCAATACTGTCACTGATATAGATAATTTGGCTATCAGAATATTTTGCATTATATTTCGTATAGTTTTCGAGCGAAACCTGCTCGATGCAAACTATACAAGTACAGACAAATGTGAGTTGCTTCGATATTCAAGGGGGAGGACCCATCTTGTAACAGAGTTCAGTTTCAAATACGCATCCTAGACAGGATGCGGTATTTCAAAAAATAAATTATCGATCCCTACTTCTTTTGATTCACCGTCATCTCAAGGAGTATATCACGATAACTTTTTGTCATTTTAGGTGTAAACACTGAGTTTTGAAATTTTCTTATGGAACTGTCATATTGATGCCATGTGGCGGAAATCGGAAGATTCATTCATCGGCTTACTGTATAAGTTTGCACCCGTTTCCATAATTGATGACTTTTGGTTATTTCTGATGATGGATGGCATCAGGTAAGTGCAATTAAGTAATGCATCTGGACGCATTCTTTGTTATGCATTTTAGAATTGTTTTTGCCCGTTAATTACGAGTATGGTGCATATGTGTGATATAACATGGACATGTTTTAGCAGGTGGGTGGCCGAGAAGAAGAGACTTTTGAAATTTTGACTCTTCGATTTCACCACGGGAGACATAATGTACGAACAAAAATTAATTTCTTTTTATTAATTGTTTTTTTTTCTTTTGTGAATTTCTTTGATACGCGTAGATTTAGGATATGGTGTCTTAGGTATCTGAAAGAATGCTGTAAGCATTAAAGAATTTTATGCCTTCACTCGGAGCGTTGAAAATGCTGAGATCAACAATTTTATAGAGTGCATGCAGAATTAATTAAATAAAAAGTGGGAATTGGATCAGGAAATACGAGAACATTTTAGAATGAAGTTTAGATGAGCTAATTTCAAATGAAAATTAGGAAATTAACCAGATTTAAATTAGATTTTAAAATACCCTTACACACACACGCAGTGACGCGGAGACCGGCAAACAAAGCGTTAGAGCGTTTTTGCCACTTTTTCAAACATGATGAAACGGGCTGAAAAATAATGTCATACAACGGACACCACTTACCCTCGCTCGCTACTATTTCTTAGCTAGAGTGAACACTGTCTATATTTTCAAGTGATCTGGATATAGTAACCATGGTACTGCTAGTGAAAAACGATTTTAGCTAAGTAAGTTATTTTTTTTATTAATTAGTATTGGGGGTGTTGTGTGTGTGTGTGTGTATTTCTTAAAATATACCATGTACTTTTATCCTAAAAGCAATTATTTTCTTATGTTGTACTTTTAAAGTGCTTTTTGATAGTCTGATTTAATTTATAACTTTTAAAAACTGTGCATGTAAACGCACCCTTACATTTATACCATGGGTTACATTTATAAAGGTTCTTCTAATATGACTCATTTGCTCATACATTTATGTTCTTAACATCGTTTTTTTAACTGCTGTTTTTATACAAGACGATGGCGAATCTGATACTTTTTTCTGATGATGAGGCTATGTTTTTTTTCCCCCACCAAATTTATTCACCCTCCAGGCAATGAAAGGGTTAGTACTAAGAGTGATTACAATTTATAAAATCTTTACATTCCCACATAGGAACAGGAAGAATGAGGTGTTATACATATGATGTAAATATTGACATTTTGGCTTTTTTTTAATTTATTTATTTTCAAGCTCCTCCGATGCTAATGTTTGAACAGTAGTCCAGAACATAAAATTCCAAATCCGATAGTGTAGAGAATGTTTCAACGTTATTATTACTATTTGTACTGCATTCATGGAGTATATGAACTGATATAACAATTCATCATCAGTGGTATTTTTTTTTTTATAAATGCGTGGTGTGGCACTTTTACAAACTCTTTGGTTAGTTCTCTTTTGCATAACAATATGTCTGAATTGTGACCAATATAGAACCAGTTAGTTTTGATTGCCATTATGTCTGAACTAAGGGATGAATTGGTTTTGCAGTACTCTGTAGATCTTTTCCGACGAATTCAAAAAGTCTTTCGCCGAAAGTAAACCAGGGTAAAGAAGAAAAGTGTCTAAACATATGAAAAAAAGAAGAATATGGAAAACTCATTCAATAAGAATGCTCAAAAAGTTGCAATTCAAGGAACGCTGTGGAAATAAATCATTTTCTTCCCAACCGCATTTTTTATAAAAAGCTTCTAATTTTAACTTTTTTCTACAAATGCTTTTCGTTCCAATTTATTCCTTTTTATTTCGAATATTTTTTCTAACGTTATCTTCATCGCACACGCACAGCCGTTCTTAGCCTTTCCCAGGCAATACTCCTTAGCAAGCGCCAAAGTCTGGTAACATGATATACCTAAAATATCCAATAAATACTTTCCCCAAACAAGCGAAAAGTTATGTCTTTCTTACCGCTTTTTTCTCTTTTGTAGTATGCATCTTTTTTTTAATTTCTTTGTTTTGTATCGGCTGTGCTTATCCATATTTCATTTATCATAGTCTGTTATTCAGGTTTTTTTTAATTATTTACGTTGCAATTCAGTTTTGCATCGCATTTCCCTCCTTAAACTCTTTGGTCTATTATACCATTTGAGGTGAAGTGACGGTGGGTTTGTATGGATAGTTGCTACAGATATAGGCCACTTCTTTGATCCTCCGTGTGCTTCGGTAGCAAAATATGTAGCAGTGTAAATAGTGCATTCACAAGGTGGCCAACCGATCGGGAAACAGGGGAAACTGGGAATGATCAGGGAATTCTAAGAAATTGAGAAAAATAAGGGAGAAGGCAAGGGAAATTTATTCTAAAACTGGAATTTTTTTATTTTGATAATTATTATCGTAGTCGACAGTTAGCTGGTCTTTTTCTCATAAGTACGATGGAGCATCTTTGGCAACTAGTGACAATCATTCATTTACTAAAGTCAGAAATAAAGACCATCAACGTTTCTGCGTACACCCCTGGCTGCGGGATATTGACATTTAAATTTTCGAGTGACCGGAATTTTCTTTTGTGTTGCATTGTCAACGCGTGCCTTCAACCCTGAACTACATGTCCCTAGTTTATGTTGGATTCTGCTATTGTTGACTGATTTGAAACTACTTAGTTCATCACTTGTCTTATTATACACTATATCATATATTTTATCTTGTTTAAAAAACTGGCTCTTTTACCTCGATTTCTTACATAATTTATGGTATTATCATAATAATCTCATATTATTATAATTTGTTGATTCGCTGTCTTTAGACTGAATCACAATTGAGGTTCGTATTAGCATTCGTGCACTTAGTCAGAAAAATTTAGGAGCAATGAAGTTGGTTACATTAAGATTCGGATTTGCTGAGGAAAGGAAAGGAAATGAATCACCATAATTAATTTATAGCTCAGTTAATAATTTCCCCGAAATTTTTTTTTTCAGAACGACAAGTTGCGAAACATATTATAATAACGGCATAATTAACGAAAATAGCTTTGGTTGTGCGTTCTATTTAAAATGTAACCTAACTAAGGCCCAACTCACATTAACGCTATGATTTTCAGCCTTAATTTAGCATCTTTTAATAAAAAAAATGGTAATTAATAATAATTAAATGTACGAAGTATACAAAAAAAGTATTGTAATCGCGAAAAAAAAACACATTTTTTTTTCCTTAATGCTCTCTTATGAGCATTTAATACCCAAACAGCGAGCCTCCGAGTTAAGTTCCATTTAAAAACGGAACCATTATTACGAAATTTTACCGGGGTTCGTTTGGATAGTGGAAGTGATATGGTGTAGAGAACGCTCAATCAGCAGGCGGCAGTAGAAAAAGAAACAACGACGTTTATTTACACGAAGACACACAGGACAGCACAAAAACGACAACTATATACAGCATAGAATACTATTATCTTCAGCCGAGACATGTAGCATACAACAGCATCTACTGCAGACAGTAGCGCACAGCTTAGTTCAGCACTAGCTTGACTCCGTCGCTGCTCTGCTAATCCCTGGAGGACGAGTTCTTCACCGTCAATTCCGACTCCTCTTCAGACCCTTTTATAGGTCTCAGGAGGCGGGGCTAGAAGCCTCTCAACCAATCAGGAACGTTCGAGGCGTATCTCGGTTCCTACTGGACGGATCGGGAAAATTCTCGATGTTTCGGGTATAATCTATTTTGGCGCCAAAGTCGCCAAATTCGTCGCCAAGCTCTGGTACCCCTGACGTGACACACGGACTCCGTCCAATACCGATGACTTTAAAACAGTCTTTCTGATAGTGGAACAAACTATGCTGGAAGCCGAATTGCAGGTTTGTAACATTATTCGTCATATTCATGCAAGACAATAATTTAGGCATCCACTTAACTTCATGAAATCATGCCAACAAGCCCTCTTTTTAACGATCTCGCTCAATTTATTCTTGATCCTGGCATCTTCAAATGGCAATCAAGAGGGTGTAAATTCGCCTTCTCCACAAATTTATTCACTCTTCCAGGCAAAGAAAGGATTAGTGCAAGCAGTCCCCCCCCTCCACCACCACCACATAAAAGTGATAAAAACAAAATTCCTATTTTGCTAAATACGAAAAACAAATCAATGCTAAGATTATTGCCTTCAGGACAAGATGAAAATAAAATATTAAACAACAATAAACCTCCAAATTTAAAGAAAAATTAATATTTAGAAATGGATATTTTAATACATGTTCCTAATTTTTACAAGAGTATAGAATTAATTGAAAGTGCAATAAAAGGCATATTTGCTAACGTTTTCGAATTCACTTTGAAATCTTGATTTTACAAATCATGTGTAAGGAAATTGGATGCAATAACTTTGTTTTATAAAATTATTACTATAAATTTATTTTATGTAAAGGCTGCATTTAATTCATGAGCACTGTTATTACATCATGATTTGTACTAAAAATTAAAAACTAAATAATTGAACAATTAAACATTAAATAGAAAGTGACTAATTGTTTAAAATAAAAGAGAAAAAATAATGGTTGAAATATATAATCGAGTAGTTAAATATTAAATTAAGAGTTGTAGAATAATGATTATTTAAAATAAAAAGTAATAAATATCGAATCATGATAGAAAATAACTATCGTGTACTGTTAAATTAAAAGTTATTGATAATCATTATTTTTAAGAAATCATATAAGAGAAATAATATAATATTAGAACAACATTTGTAGCAATGTAACAGCTCATGCCTACCATGAAAAAAATTCTTAAAAAAGTGTTTTGATTTATTTTATTCTATTCATATTTTTCATTATTATCTATGTCATGTCATGTTTTTCATTATTATTCAGATTTGACATGAACTGCAGTATAAAGTCAAATGATATTCTTTGGTAAATTTCTATAAAGCTTTGGTAAATTTTTATAAACTTTGGTAAATTTTTATAAACTTTGGTAAATTTCTATAAAATGTTGTCAGGCGAAGCAAAAATATTTTTTCTTCTCCTTTCAATAAACTTCATTTTCCGACATAAGCATACTTTTAAAGCTTTTGGAAAAAATTAATGCTTAAAATGTCACTAATATTTTATTTTTCATTTTAGGAAAACCCCTGAAATTGTGGTCATTCACAGTTGTAAGGATGACCTGTTTGTTTCCCAAGATATCATTACAAATTTATTCATCACAGTTTTTACTGCTTGTTATGCTCGCTTGAAACTTTTTATGGAGAAATAGAGAAATTGGGCAAGTCTGAGTTGTATTTTGACATAGATGCCAGTTTTCAAATGACTGACGGTATAAATGACTTTCCTCTTGGTAACTTCTTGAAGGATTCACTGTTAATTAGCAAAGTTATAATATTTTTTTTATTTCCGTTAAGTTGATTTTTATACCACTATAAAGATGTACTCATGTTTATCATTTGAATTGCAAAGATTTTATGCATACTATTTCTCTTTCTGGAGGTCCAAACAGTTATGCCTATAGAACAAATGGCTATGAAATTACTTGCAAGATCCCAGTATTTACGATGTACTTTAGAAACAACTTTATCTTAAACTATGATTCCTTAAAAGTAGTATTATTTATTCTTGGGCTGAGAAACAATTAAAATTATCTTTAATCAAGTAAAAATACGAAAAGAAAAAAAATGGAGAAAGAGATAGGGGGTAAAAATGTGGAAGGAACAAATAAATAAATAAAAATTATAGCTTGGTCTAAGACAATAAAGTTATCCAAGAAAACTTCTCAGCATTCTCTCATTGTTATTGCTTCGACTCGAGTTAAAATCTAATAAATAATCTAAAAATAGAGTTAAAATCTAATAAATTATAGAAATAAGATTGTAAACGTGTTGCATAATTTAATTGCACGTACAATATGTTTTTCTTTTTTTCTTTTTAAAGACGAAAAGTTTTGGTAGTAAAATGGAGTACATAAAGGAAGAGAAGTGAAATCTGAAATAATATTCTGCGGTGAAAATTTGGTCGATTCATTATTTTAAATACTTTTTTTGAGAATAGTAACGCAAATATCAATTTTATTCATAAAAATGCTTTTGTCATCAAATATGAAGAGAAAAATTTACATAACTTGTATTAACAATTTTTTTGTATTTTTAGTTTATTTTAAAAATTATTAAAGTTTTTATAAGAATATTTATTTTGATATTAGAGATGACAAGATTTTTTACTATATTTTATATAAGTAACAATAAACGCATGGCAAATAATTTTATAATAAAAATTACTTGAAAGAAATCCAAACTTTTCTTTTAGTATACAACCATTATGGGGTCTTTAATTTTGATACAATGCTTATTAAATAAGAGAACTATTAATAAAATACTCGAATAAATAAGTACTCAAATAAGTAATAAGTATTCGAGTAAATAAGTACTAAGTTAATAAAGTACTAGATAAAGTAATAAGAGTACTATTAATAAAGTAAAGTATACTTTTTTCTTGACAATGTAACTTGATGAGATTTTTTTTTCAGGCTTTGTGAAATTCTTTAAAGCCTGTGTGAAAAATTCTTCTGCTCCTAAGTAAATCTGCAATTAAATTTGCGATATTTATTCGAGGACACATTTTGCTTTTTGCGCTCATTTTCTCCTTCTTCGGTTCATGTTATTGCTCATAACGCAGCGAGGATAATAGAGAGCCCAGGATATAATATTTGGCCCCCCCCCAGTTGCCATCCGTAGTCTAGTAAATATGGATGACTCCTGGAGCATGACATTAGTTTTTTTACCCTTTCATGATACTTCATTTCAAAAAAACGTTTTAAATGCTCTAATGTTTTATTTCGATAATGTCCCATAAGACTAGTGCCAGGGACATTAATACCCTCTTGCCTCACAATCGCTACGCTACTGCTTAGCACTAAATTATCAGCTTTCAAAAAATCCAAAAAATTTTTAGTTTCTTGATTTTGAACTGTTGAAGCTTTTAAATTTTTTCTGTAATAATTTCCTTTGTTTTTTTGCTGATGATGGAGAATTTATTATATTTTTAGAGAATTTGTAAATATAAATTTTATTTCTCACTGTCAGTTAAATTATCTTTGCGAAGAATTTATTGCCTTTTATGATTCAAGCCCGTTAAATGCTCAATTATTTCTGAATTATTTTCAAACACCTACATTATTTTCTTAGAATACTACTTTAGTAAGAGGAATTATTAAGGAAATCGTATCTGGTAATGAAAATGTTGACAACCAATCTCCATTCTAAATAAATAGTAGCCTCACCTTATATAGTTTGTATTTTTTCCCAGAAGTATATTAAATTTTTTTTATAAGGAATTAGCCGTTTTTTCTGATTTTTAGTCAGAAATATATTTCCTTTCAGTAGATTCAAGACGCATTTATGCAATGATTTAATGATATTATTTGGTCATTTTCTTTGAATAGAACCTTTTCTTTTAGTTTTTGAAATTCCAATTGTTGCTGTAAACTAGCAGCCATACTGAAGACAAATAAGTCTGGTTTAGAAAACTTTTTTAATATAAGTTTCTTTAATCGTTTCCAAGTATCTTGACAATGCAATATGCTTTCCATGCAGGAAAAAAACAAAACACTAAATCAAAATGATTTCTTTATTTTTGGACAATTAAATATTTTCTAAATTTCTTTTTTTAATTCTTTACATACATACTTGGAAATGTTTTAATATCGTTGTTAAATAATAGCAAGTCAGGGGAAAAAATCTTGCACCCGAATTTTACCCAAATCGTCATCACCACCACCAACAACAACAACCCAGAGTTTCATATCACAATTCACAATCATTCCATTCTATATGTTGCTGGTGCTTGGTAATTCATAAGTAGGTGAGTTGTTTCTAAAGATTCACATATAAACATTCAACTTCCTTGATAAGTATCATTATTCAAGGTGCAAAGCGCCAAATCTTTTGTTAAAAAAACAGCTGTGGAGATTAGGAATCTTTCAACATTTATGACTGCAGACGTCATATTGATTTTAAACTAAAATACTTAGTGAGATTGATATGCGTAATATTTCACATAGAAAGTGTTTTTGTGTACAGCCAACCACCCCGTCATCACTGAACGAAGCAGTACAAACAAACGTGGAAAGAGCCTTGAGAGCATCCGCATTGTGTTGTCAATCTGGGAGTTCAGGTCTACAAATCAATACACTGTATAACAAAAAAATGTGTCAGCACTTTCGTATTTATACATTTTTAAAAAATTTATTCTGAAAGATTGGGCGAACTGTTCTTGAACTTCGACCATGTAAGGAGTATGTTTGAATTCGTAGTGAAGATTAGAACGCGAAGACAACCAGGGAATCGATCAAAAATTGACGATGAAAAAAATGATCTAAGCTCATCCCGTGTTACAAAATGCCGATTATAACTTGCAGTTTTCATCAGCCGTCTTGCTTGTTTTATGCAATACGTGGATATAACGTAATACGTGGATATAGATTAAAATTTGGAAAGAACTAAACGTTTTTGCTTTGTTTTTAAATCTCAAATTTTTTAAATTGTTTTTGCTTATAAAATGCAGAGTTTTTATCCAAATTACAAAAAACTTACAGAAAGTATGACAATGTACCATCAATGTATGACAATGTACCATTTTATAAAAATTTAAATTATATACTTTCAATATCTGAAGAAATATAAGTATCTGTAATAATTTTTTTAACTCCGCATATGTGAAACTTGGTGTATTTTTTCTTTATAATTTCAAAGATATATAATATAAAGTCTGATGTAAAACAAACTGTTACGTTATTTCCTATTATGTATAGCATAGTGTAACCTGATATACAGTATATAATCAGAAGCATCTGGGCACCTTTATGTTTAGTTTAACATGTAAATGCATCAATTATTTATCTAAAGTGTATTTTACGAAATTCTTTTGGGATTGATTGGAAAGTCGAATTCAATTCATTACACAATTCTCTACATCGTTGTCAAAGAATGCCAGTTTCTTTTAAAATAATGGCATGCAGTTCTTCAAAAATATTCCGAACACTAGAGAATAGCAGAGTAATAACTGCCATTACAGCAAAAATCTCCAACAATTTTATAATAGTAATTGACACATTTGCAGAATAAGCAAAACTTAAAAGGTACTTTATAAATTCATTTAAATCTGTTTATGTTGTATAAGGTGCATTTGTGGAACACCGTCCTGCTTTGCTCGTTTTCTAAAAATATTCATTTGTACGGTGCGTATCAAGTTAATATTCTAAAATATGTGCAAATAATGGGAATCAAATATAAAATTTAGTATTTTGTTAATGATATCTAAATTAATTTTTATTTCTGAAATAAATGTTTTTATCTGAATTTATGATTCGTCCTTCTAAATTTAAAATAAGCATATTTCAGCAAATTTTGTAGATAGAAATTAGAAATTTCGTATGTGCATAGATAAAAGTAAAAAAAATACTAATTGATACTTTTACACTATAGAGTACGGATAAAAATTTAATTTGTTAACTTTTTACTATCAACTTCCACAGAGGTTAGAATACTTTCATATACTTGAAGAAGTTGGAATATTTGCCCACGTTTTTTTAATGAAACATTGAATTGAAAGAAAAAGGGAAACAAAAGCTTATTCCACTTTTTGGAATATTCTGTCTAATTATAAATTAGCTTTGAGCCAACTTTATTCTTTTTGGGACTGATTGTGAATTCAAAGTAAAAGAATAGGTGACCTTAATGTTATTCATCGTATTTAATATGCATTAATTCATAATCTTCTTGCTTATCACAGATAATTACTATTTGAAATGTGATATTGCATTGCCACAACTATGTTTCTATTTATTTTCATCATTGCACATATCTTTCTGGTTTAGATAGTAGTTTTTATATTTATTGGTTGAAATTTCAATTTTTTTTTCTTATATTTAAATCCTCAGTCTCTAAAGATAAATGGCAGATCGAATTTCAAAGTCTAAAGTCAATCTTCTGTCACGAGTGTAATTCTTTTTGTAAATAGCTCTTTTATGTTTGTTTATTTTATTGTGCAAGGAATTGTAAAAGTATACAGCCACTTCAAATTTTCGTAATCTTTAAAAGTTAAATTCAAGAAAAAAATGCCATTCAACTTGGAAGTATGTCCTTTTAAATAATATGCAAACTGTATTCACACAAAAGGACATCTGCATATTTACATTTTCACAATTTTCAGATTTTCCAATTTCAATTCCCAGTTTTTCATTTTTTTAAATGAATCTGAACAATGAGAAGTTCCCAAATGTATAATTTTACACATATCAAAACAACCGGAAACCTTAAAGAAAGATTTGGAATTTCAATATAAGCGAAAGTAGCAAATAAGTCATTCTTTAAATATTTCCTTCATTCAAGCTTTATTTTCATTCTTTAAAACTGTATCTATGCTGGAAGAAAATTAATTTGAAAAAGTTTATTGTCACTATGAAACTGTAAATAAGAAATCGAAATGCATATTTTTGTTTGCATGTTTAATTATAAATAACACAATCGGTAATTAATATTCTCAAAGCATATCGTTTAAGATAACCAAAAATTCAGAATAAGTTTAATTATTAATGTCAGAATTTGGTTTAGTTATATTAACGTCCCGTTTAAAGCAACACTTGGGCTATTTTGGGACGGACCTCGTCATTTTGAACCGCGGTCAGATGACGAGGAAGACACCTGAGCTGGCACCCCCCTCTCCACACCACACCACACCAACGGGAGGATGTTTGGTCATGACGGATTTAACGTGCAACAGACCCCCTTACATGACGGTTCTTCGGTGGAATCGGGTCACGAACCTGAAACCCTCCGGTTCCGAAGCCGTGACCTTACCACCAGGCCACCGCGGCCTATTAATGTCAGAAAATTCCTTTGTAAAGATGTGTTGCCCTCTGACGGAAAGCGAAAACCGTGATGCTTTTGGTTTATCCTACATATCTCAAAAACTATTTGGTGGAAAAGGATAAAATTTCGAACTATGATATTTTAGGTTCTACTTCTTCGATTGGCGTCAAAACTTTTGTGTGTTTTTAATAAAAAAAATCTTTTTAATAAAATTTAAATATTAGTAAATAAAACATACTTTCATATTTTTAGAAATGAATAATTTTTATCTTGCGTATCAAATATTTTTTTAAAAAATCATATCCTGAAATATATTGGAAAAATGAGAACCCTCATTTAAAATTAGAAATTGAAAATTCCAATTGTTTATATAGCTCATCAACCATTTACAGTAAATGACAAAATGTTATATGTATTTTGCTGTTTTAATCTGGAGAATTTTGTTATGTGTTTGAAATCGGGTACTGCTATTTTAAAAAATTGAGTGTTTGTGTAAATCTGAATATGAAGTCGATCCCTTGCATGAAAAAATATCTCATTCTCTTATAGAGAACATATTTGAACAAGGACAGGCATTTACGATTTTTTTAGTGCAATAAATAGTTTCGGAATAACTTCTATACTGATTTGAACGTATTTTAAACCCCTTGCTTGCCGCGGGCGTATATATACGTCTTGAAACTATATACGTGGCACTGGGGACCGAATCTCGCAAGTTATCCTTGGCAGGTAAGGGGTTAATTTGAGAAATGGTGTTAATAATCAACACAGATCTCTCAATCTGGGAAATTACCCATTTAACTTCAAAATATTTTATATAAAAAAGAGTAAACGAAGCATCTTACAATAATTTAATGTAACTTACCATAGGATTTTTTTTTTTTTACTCGCAGATTAAGCTCCTATTTCACTGCTTTGAAGAAAAGAAGTAATACAGAGCATCGTAAAATTAGTAAGACTTTAATGTGTATGCACATAAATGATGGAAAACTAGTGCCTCAGCTTTAATGTTTATGCACATAAATGATGGAAAACTAGTGCCTCAGATG